>JARYGA010056139.1:0-21610 GCA_030545235.1 Helianthus tuberosus
TCGGTTTTTACGAAAACTATTTCTTCGTTAAAACTTTTGTTACACAAGTATTCCATACAGTTGTTTGTTCACAAAAACCACTTTTGTTTGCGTAAGATCCGGTTTAGAACATGCGATTTCTTGGACACTTGGTCCTTCGAAAATACCGCTTGTAGATACGTAGATCTACTAGTTTTAAACACTATTTCACAAGTTAAATTGCTTTTACACAAGTTCATGATGTGTGTGGTAGAGTTTCATCATTTAACCTTTGTTACTCTTAAACAAGCTTTATGTCATAATCCAAGATCATGACTAAACCGGGTTAAATGATGATCCGAGCTACCATAACATAGATCGGGTCTAGATAATCACAAATTCCAAGTACTACAACTTTTACACAAGTTACAAGCTATTAACCACCATTTTAGTGTTTTTACTAGACTTTAATGCTTCAAAACGTATGTTATCGATATTTAACCGACAAAATTCCTTTTAACCACCTTAGATACGCTCAAGAGTGAGTTTTAAGTGATATACCTCTAGCTCGGGGCTAGGGAAGAATCCTGACGGAAAATGGGTGGATAAAAGCTAACGGAAGTGGTCCTTCGCGTTCCGAGTGCACCAAAGCTCCTAATACGCGATCCTTGAAGTGTGTATGATGATGGAATGTCAAGAAAAAGAATCGAAAGTATGATGGTGGGTGGAGTGGGGTTCGGCCGAAGGTGAAGGGAGGGCTAGAGAGAGTGAGTAAGTTGTGTTGTGTGATGAGAATTATGTTAAGTGAACTCTAGTATTTATAGGAAGTTAAATCATGTTTATCCAAAGGGTAATATGTTGTGTAGATACTAGACATTAGGATTTAAATAATCAAAAGGGTACTAACCATGTCTCCCCTTGGTTAGGCCGATTATAATGGGGGGGGGGTATCTAGTTCGATCTCAAGTAGATAGTTAGGTTAATAGTTATGTTAAATAGGTTAGTTAAGTACCTAACCCGGTTACTTAGTGTGTAGTGTATTTTAGCGGGTGTTAGGGTAATCAGGGACCCTAACTGGCTCAGAAAAGATAAAAACAATGTCATTGACATTATTTTTATGTTTCGGGTAATCTCCGGTTGTTCGGTTACATGCCGATTCGTTAAAGTGCTAAATTACACTTTTTAGGGTCTTTTAAGTACCCTTCTTGTACTCTTTCCATTCCCAACACTTAGGGAAATATTCTGGATAATAAAACGACATTTCTGCACAACATTCATATGTTTAGGTGCTGAATTATTGCTGAATTTTATAAATTCTGCACTTAAAGTGCGTTTCAGGTGCTTTTTAGTGCTTATTTTTGCTTTCGTATTGCATATATATTAACCCTTGTATGTACTCTTGGGTTTTAATGCATTCTTGTTGTCGGACCTACACCTAGGCCTCAGTTCTAACGTCTGACTGCTTTCTGCAGTTCAGTCGACACAGTGTGTCTTACCGGTGAGTTTACTATTATTCTGACGCAACGCTCTCGTTTATGCATAAAGCAATATTTTGTAGTATACAACGTGCATGAATTCACTTGTTTAATCATGTGTTCAGACATTGCTGACACTTAAACTCATAATTGCAGTCATTAAGCAATAATTATAGTGTACGGAAATTACCGGTTTGTGCCAGTTGTCACATAAAGGGCAATGTTAAAGGAGTTGGTTATAGGAAGTGTCTACCTCCGTTGAGGGGCAACTATACCAAGATGCCCGATGAGGAGGAAATGCCGTGTTTTGAGCCAACTGTACCTCTTGATTATGAGGAAGTTACAACTGGCTTAGGGTTCAAAACAGACAATTCATCGGAGGGCTCATCTGATAGCAAGAAAAAGTCATCATGTGCTTCAAATCAAAGTCCTCCAACCGTTGAGGACTATGATTCTTCGGATGATGAATCAGATGTGAATGATGAGGATAAATCTCTTGACGATAGAAAAGGAGTAGAAGTGCCTTTTGAGAATCACATTCTGTGTGATCCTCCTACTCCTGCTGTGTAATCAACTGGTGCTAAACAAGAGATAGATCCTATCACTGAGACAGTGTCTACTATTAAAAGTGATAACGTGTTGTATACTTTGGTCGGTGATAGTAAAATTTATTCAGACAAATATTTTCCAATCAAAAACGTCAATCAATCCTTGATTGATAAAGTGTTTGAAGATAATATAACTAAGTTTTTGGGTAAAGCGATCCCGAGAGTTTTTGTAACTCAATGTGATCCTATTCCAAAAGCTGAAATTAGAAAACAACATGGAAATCAGAAATTACCGACTAAGCAACAACCTATCGCTTTTAAGGGTAAACAACAACAACAGTGAGCTCAAAATTCTAAAGGTTCACAGCCGAAGGTTGAGACCAAAGGAGCTCATTTCAAGAAGAAAAACAATGATGTTAAATTTGTAGCATCCAAGGGTACTGACAAGGTGGAGACTTTTGAAAATAAATCAAACACCGATTTTGTTCAAAAAGTCAGAATTTTAAAGCGTAACACTCAAAACAATTACACCCAACACACAAACGGGTGTGAAGCTAGTACCTCTGGATCTACAGGTTCAACATCAAGTCATCAAACAGAATCTCCTAATTTTGTTGAAAGGAGATCATGCTTTAAATGCGAGAAGTTTGGCCACATTATCAGAAATTGCACAAACTCTCCGAAACCAAATTTTGTAGAAAGAGCCCATTCTGAACAAGGTCACCAACAACGTCGTCCTGTGTCACCAAAAACTGACAAACGCACTGTTAAAGAACAGGAAACAAAACAACGACGTAAGAATGTGAAGGTGATCGAAAAGGCTGTAAAAACGGAAGTAAAATCTGTTAATAGGAAACCTAGTTTGTCACAACCATTAAAACCAGAAAGTGTAAATAATACACAAACTGGTAAAAGGAAACAGGCTTGGATACCGAAAACAGGTGAGGATTCAAGGGGAGGCTTGCAATTTAAGGACCTTCAAGAAATTGAAATTACATTTCTTGATTATCAGGGGCAACCCAAGTCTATGAAGGCTTGGGTCCCCCTCTCCAACTAATCTCTGAGTGAGTGTGCAGGATGTTCCAGGAGGAACTATCGATAGTCATCGGATTGTTGATAGTGGAGTGTCCATGCACAAGATCGACGACAAAGAAATTGTTGCCTTTGATGGAGAGAAAAAGAAAAGAAGACAGAATTGTCTGTCGAAAGAAATTGAAAACCTTCGACAAAATGAAAATCATACCAAAGTTTGATTGTTCAAAGCTTTAATCGGGTCCCCGGGATAGATTCAATCAAAATGTACGCACCTGCAGCACGTCTGATGTTCAAAATAAACAAGATGAACGTGCAGTGTACATTTCTTCGCGGTGTGATTGAAGAAAATGTGTTTGTTGAACAAACCAACCGGGTGTGCGGATGCCTTGGCGTGGATTAAACAACCGCACACTACTTCTCAAAGAGAAAGACAAAGACCTTCGCTGGTGCAATGTGGAACACCAGCCGGACCCAAAGGTTTATTGTAACAACTCTCATCAAAAGTCATAATTATTAAATTAATTAGTCCAAAAGGAAACCCTAATTGAGACACCCAAGTGATTCTGAACAAATCCTAAATTTTTCAGAATTTTCAGAATCAGGATTAGGGCCCCTAAAACTCAGGGGGGGTTAAACCCTATTGACGATTATCCATTTTAAACGTTGGCAACAAGGAATTATCGAAAACTGTCAACTCAGCAAAGCTAGTCCCAACCGTGGCAACCTATACCTAAAAAATAGGTCTCATGCGGCCCGCCTCAGGTTAAGCTTATTCTCACGCGGGCCGCCTGAGGGTAAAATTTCACCTATAAATAGTGGACAGTGGGACTTGAATTCTGAAAGAAAAACGACGTAAAAATTCACAATATTCACTGAGATACGAACAGTATACTCTAAATCCACACACGGGTATCGAAATTCTGCCGCAAAACAGGGTATTAGCACAATCGCTGCTACGATTCATTTTCCGACGATCAATATATCCAATGAATGTTTAAGTGCCGCCCACATTAGGGTTATACTTTATCGTTCGTCATTAATTTGGCGGATCATCGTTAATTCGATGGATGAAGTATTATACTTTTTCGTTCGTCATTAATTTGACGGATCATCGTTAATTCGATGGATGAAGTATTGCACTTTGTCGTTCATTGTGAGAATTTGATCTCGTGAGTTATCGTAATTGCTGGATTGATTACTAACCCAGTGTTGTGTGCATTGTTATTTAAATTAGGTTAACAAGGCTAAATCATAGACTAGACTCTGTCCGTATTAAACCAGCAATGTGAGTCATTCTCTTTTTATCAAATCTATTTACAAAACCCTATTTATTTCAAAGTTATAATTACAGGGATTAAGTTTATGTAATCACCATGTTACAGCCGGTATGTGGGGTTTTGTATACATTACTTGATAATCTTCACCATTGGGGCAGCCAAGGGGTGATATGACCATAGTCACAGACACCATTGGACGAATGGGCCAATGGGTCGAGTGACAAAATACTGTGGGTAATTGGTTTTATATCAGAAACATTGTAATTTTCCTTAATACTGTAAATTATAACAAATGTGTCATTTTAGTAAATAGAATGATTCACTCAGTATTTTCCGCTGACAAAACCTTTTTCAAACATGTTTCAGGTGATCTGTTGTAATTCAGGAAAAGTGTTGGGAAGCATTTCAAGCTTAAGATAGTGGCTCATTATAAAATAAAGAAATAATTTTGTAATATCACGATTTCGTAATAAAAACATAATATTGTAAATTATCGGGGTTTTATCCCGAATTGTGAAATAAAATAAATCGGGAAAATTTTAGCTTTAAACGATCCTGTTAAATAAACTTCCGCTGTTAAACTCAATTAAATAAATACCACGGGATTTCTGTCCTGCGGCTCCTGAAACGGGTCAAACCGGGTCGGGGCCGTGACAGAAAAAGGTGGCATCAGAGCCACTGGGTTAAGCTAATTAAGTATTTAGAAATACTTAATTTTTCCTGATTACTATTATGTGATTATGTGTGTTATTAACTGATTATTTGTTAGTTATAGTATGGGTAAGCAAAAGCTGTCAAGCATCTATCTTAAATTAGATAGATCATTCCATGAGAAGGGAAGTTCATCCCGAACCAAATCCTCGAATCAGGCTGAAATTCCTGAAGAAGGAATATTTGTGCGAAAGGCACAATACGAGGAATCACTTTCTTCTAGAAGGAGGGAGATGATTATTAAGAAAAGTAAAGAGAAAATCCGAGAAAAGAAGATAAAACAGGAAACCCAGGAATTAATTGATAAATCACCTTGGGAAGATAAGCTAGATGAAAAATGAGCAAATTTATATATGCTAGCCACAGTCGCAGAAAGTATAAATCTTTAAATATTTTAAAGTTTTAGCACCTTACCCTTACAATCTAGAAACCCTGTGCAATAAATAAAATTTCAAAACCTAAGTGTATTTTTCAGTTATCTTTGTAATAAATTAGTACATAGTGTGTAATAAATTAAAAGGTTAATTATGAATTTTAACTTAGTATTTTATGCATTTTGCATATATGCTACATCAGCATGAGTGAGATATCTGAAGCCTTTCAAAACCTTAATCTTTACCCAGTGAATATCGAAGTTTCCAAAGAATATACTGGATACTTTCCCGATGTAGAACAACCAGTAGAATTCAAGGTTCCACCTGTGAACAAGCCAAAACGAAAGAAAAGAAGTTATGTAGGATGGAGGAAAATACGTAAGAAAAAGCCAGCTACAAAACTTCCCAAAATAAACAATCCTTTGAAAAAAGGGAAAAGAAATTATAACCGGAGAAAGTTCCAAACAACAGGAAATGGAAACTGAAGATAAGGAGGAGGTTAAGGAGATAGGAATACAGATGGAGGAAGTTACTAAAGAAATAGTAAAGGAAGTTGGGAAAGGCTCTAGACCAACTCAGATAGAAATCGGAGAGAGCTCCAATCCAAACCAGGAAAGGACTTTTCAAGATGAGATAGATTTCCTATTGGCAAGCTGTGAAACAATTCAGCCTGTCAATAATAATAATAATAATAATAATAATAATAATAATAATAATAATAATAATAATAATAATAATAATAATAATATTTTTACTTATTCTCTTGAAAACCAACTCCCTATGAATTGGGAACCAGTAATTCCCAACCCATAGGAATGGACGAATGGTGGACGAACGATTGGCAATTTCAAAATATTGTCAACGATCCTTATTCCTTTCTTCCACAATTCGATCCAGAACCCCTACCTAATCCACCCATGAGTAATGAAAACATGGCTGAACTTCGCCACTTTGGTGAAGAGTTGTTTGATGCTGGAACTAGAATCAGGGAAATAGGGGGACAGATTGCTTGGAAGTACGATGAGAGGGAACTGCGTTTTTAGAACAGCAAGTGACGAGAGATAGTAGGATGGAAAAACGGTGTTTGTATAATAGTAATAGTAAAGTTAGTCTGTAAATAACAAATAAAACTCTGTATGATATTTGTGAGTAATGATGCATATTATACTAGATATAAAATGAAATCGAGAAATCGATTGTTTTGACTATATCTGTATAGTAAAATTTTCTGATTGTTTGTATGTAATTGTTATTTATCAGATACTAATAAAATTTATATATATACATTATCAGATGGCAAATAGTGGTAATGAACCTATAAATGAAGTTAATCAGTCTGAACAACATTCAAGAGATCAATATATGACTCGGCAAGATATCGAAAACATTGTTGCTCAAGGGATAGCCAATGCTATTCCAGCATTCGTTGCTGCTATAAAGAATCCGATCGAACCGCAACAAATTGTCCCTAGTAAACAGATTACTGAAGATAACTTCAGTAATAGTATAAATGGAGGCAATAATCATGATAATCATAACAGGGAACCACATCAAGCTCCATTACCCAAGAAAATGAAAACTGCAACGCCTGGTTGCACTTTCAAAGAATTCCTTGCTTGTAAACCCACTGAATTTGTAGGCAATGAAGGAGCAACTGCATCACTGCGTTGGTTAGAGAAAACGGAAGCAGTCATTGCAATAAGTAAATGTGGTAAAGATGATCAGGTCATGTATGCATCCAATCTGTTCAAAGAAGGAGCACTCGAATGGTGGAACACTGTGTTACAATCAAAAGGAAGAATAATAGCTTATGCTATGACTTGGGAAGAATTTAAGGGTTTGATAGAAAGAAAATTCTGTCCCGAGTATGAAAAGGAACAGATGGCGAATAAGTTTCTAAATCATCGGATGATGGGTGTGGATTGTCGCGGTTATACCTCAACATTCTTTGAATATGCTAGATTGGTACCAACACTGGCTTCGCCAGAACCGGTACTCATTTCTCGCTATATTTGGGGGCTAATTAGCGAAATCCGCAATATTGTTAAAGCTGCGAGACCTCGCACTATTGATGATGCGGTAGAATTAGCCAATACTCTAACTGATGAATTGGTGCGCACAAGAGATGAAGATAGGAAAAAGGAACTAGCTCAGAAGATTACCCAAGGATTTCGGGCGGGTAATAGTAATAATTTCAAGAAAAGAGGAACAGGGCAATATTCAAATCCACCTTTCTGTAGAAATTGCAAGAGGAAGCATTACGGAAAATGTAATTTAACCTGTAACCTTTGCAAGGGTATAGGACATCGTGAAGAAAACTGCAGAAAGAAAACTGTAATCTGTTTTAACTGTGGAGAAGCAGGGCATTACAAAACAGAATGTCGTAAATTGGTTAAACCAGTAGACAACAAACCTAAGGCGACGGAAGGAACTACTAAGAAGAATGCCAGGGCATTTCAGCTGACCACTCAAGAAGCAGAACTCATTCCAGATGTGATAGCGGGTACGTTCTTAGTTCACAACGTGTACGCAAAAGTATTATTTGACTCTGGTGCAAACCAAAGTTTTATAAATACTTCATTCTGTCAAGCTCTTAGTTTACCTTTAACCAATATTAGGCAGATTTTTACAGTTGAAACAGCAGACGAAAATTCAGTTAAAATAGATAAAGTTTTGCAAGAAGGAAACATAGAACTTTTAGGACATAAATTCTCTGCAAAACTATTACCGATGAATTTAGCTGAATTTGATGTTGTATTAGGAATGGATTGGTTAGTAGCCAACCATGCTAGAATCCTTTGTGATCATAATTCCATAGAAATTCAATCACCCACCGGAGAAGTGATTAGGATTACAGGAGATAAACCACGTAAGCCCATGAAGTTCATATCAATAATGAAAGTTGCTAGTTATGAACGAAAACAAGGAATAGTGTATATGATTTCGGTAATCATTAGCACTAAGGGTAAAGATCTTAAGGAAATACCAGTAGTCTCAGAATATCCTGATGTATTTCCAGAAGATTTACCGGGATTACCTTCAGACAGGGAAGTAGAATTTAGGATTCATCTAATTCCAGGAACTACATCGATAGCCAAGGCACCTTATCGGTTAGCACCCACAGAAATGTTAGAACTGAAAAGGCAATTAGATGAATTACTAAGTAAAAGATTCATACAACCTAGCTCATCCCCTTGGGGAGCGCCAGTGTTGTTTGTCAAGAAAAAGGATGGTTCAATGAGAATGTGTATCGATTATAGGGAATTGAATAAGGTTACAATTAAGAATCGATATCCATTACCTAGGATTGATGATCTTTTTGATCAACTTCAGGGGGCTAGATATTTTTCTAAGATAGATTTACGCTCTGGATATCATCAATTGAAGGTACAAGAAGAAGACATACCTAAAACTGCTTTCAGAACTAGGTATGGTCATTACGAGTTTACAGTCATGCCCTTCGGATTAACAAATGCACCTGCAACATTTATGGACATGATGAATAGGATCTGTAAACCGTACTTGGATAAATTTGTAATTGTTTTCATAGACGATATACTTATTTATTCCAAAAGTCAGACAGAGCATTGTGAACATCTTCATGCACTCTTAACTTTGTTAAGAAAAGAAAAGTTGTACGCCAAATTCTCGAAATGCGAATTTTGGCTAAAGGAAGTGCAATTCTTAGGACACATGGTGAACCATGAAGGTATTCATGTAGATCCTGCTAAGATAGAGGCAATTACCAAATGGAAGGTTCCACAAACAGCAATGGAAATTAGAAGTTTTATAGGTTTAGCTGGGTATTATAGACGGTTTATTAAGGATTTTTCCAAAATAGCTGTACCATTAACTAAGCTAACCTGTAAAGCTACTAAGTTTGAATGGGGACCCAAACAAGAAGAAGCTTTTAGAATTTTGAAACAGAAACTAACCCATGCTCCAATCTTAGCCTTACCAGAAGGAACTGAAGATTTTGAAGTATATTGTGATGCTTCAAAACTAGGATATGGATGTGTGCTTATGCAACGCAAGAAGGTAATTGCATATGCCTCAAGACAATTGAAAAAGCACGAAGAAAACTATACGACTCATGATTTAGAATTAGGAGCCGTAATTTTTGCCCTTAAAATTTGGAGACATTATCTGTACGGAAGTAAGTTTACTATCTATACAGATCATAAGAGTTTAAGATATATATTTGGGCAAAAAGAGTTAAACATGAGGCAAAGGAGATGGATGGAAATCTTAAGCGACTACGACTGTGATATTCAATATCATGAGGGAAAGGCAAATGTGGTTGCAGATGCCTTAAGTCGTAAGTATTATGAGAAACAACGACGGGTTCGTGCTCTCAGATTAAATCTACAAATAGATTTAATGGAGCAATTGAAGAATATTCAAACTACAGCAATCAAGGATGATGCTGAAGGAATAAAAGGACGAATCAAGGAATTAGAACAAGGAGTTGATGGAATTTGGAGATTCCACAAAAGTAGAATTTGGGTACCTAAACAGGGAGACTTAAGACCTAAGATTTTAGAAGAAGCTCATAAATCTAGGTATACTATACACCCAGGAAACAATAAGATGTACCAAGATTTAAGAAAGAACTTTTGGTGGATAGGAATGAAAAAGGATATAGCGCGATATGTTTCTAAATGTCTTACTTGTTCACAAGTTAAGGCAGAACATCAGAAACCTTCAGGACTACTACAACAGTTAGAGATGCCAGTGTGGAAATGGGAACTTATAACAATGGATTTTGTTACTAAGTTACCCAAAACCAGAAAAGGTAATGATGCGATTTGGGTAATTGTGGATCGATTAACCAAATCTGCTCACTTTCTACCTATAAAAGAAACCTTTAGCATGGAAAGACTGGCTAAATTGTATGTAGATGAAGTTGTATCCTTACATGGAGTTCCACTCTCCATTGTTTCGGATAGGGATAGTCGTTTTACTTCCCATTTCTGGAAAAGTTTCCAGCAAGCTATGGGAACTCGACTAAATTTGAGCACGGAATATCATCCCCAAACAGATGGGCAAAGTGAAAGAACGATCCAAACTCTAGAAGACATGCTCCGAGCATGTGTAATAGACTTTGGTGGAAGTTGGGATGATCACTTACCATTAATTGAATTCTCCTATAATAATAGTTATCACTCAAGCATTGATACTGCTCCATTTGAAGCATTATATGGAAGAAAATGCAGAACTCCAGTTTGTTGGGCAGAAATAGGAGAAAGTCAATTGTCAGGTCCGGAGATTGTGCAAGAAACAACTGATAAGATTACTCAAATCAAAGAAAGGCTGAAGACGGCTCGAGATCGCCAGAAGAGTTATGCAGACAATAGAAGCAAGCCGTTAGAATTCCAAGTTGGAGACAAGGTACTATTGAAAGTTTCTCCTTGGAAAGGAGTTGTTAGATTCGGTAAGAAAGGAAAGCTAAGTCCAAGATACGTAGGACCATTTCCAGTGATCCAACGTATAGGACCAGTAGCTTATCTTTTACAATTACCAGAAGACTTATCTGGAGTACATAATGTATTTCATGTATCCAATCTCAAGAAATGCTTATCAGATGAATCACTGGTAGTACCTTTTCGAGATATAGAGGTAAACGAAAAGTTGAAATTCGTTGAGAGACCTCTTCAAATTGAGGATCGAAAGATCAAGTTTCTCAAGCACAAACGACTAGTTCTAGTCAAAGTCAGATGGGATTCAAAGAGAGGAGATGAGTACACTTGGGAGCTGGAATCAGAAATGAAGAAAAAGTATCCTCAATTATTCCAATAAATCTCGAGGACGAGATTTTTATTAAGGTGGGGAGAATGTAACAACTCTCATCAAAAGTCATAATTATTAAATTAATTAGTCCAAAAGGAAACCCTAATTGAGACACCGAAGTGATTCTGAACAAACCCTAAATTTTTCATAATTTTCAGAATCAGGATTAGGGCCCCTAAAACTCAGGGGGGGTTAAACCCTATTGACGATTATCCATTTTAAACGTTGGCAACAAGGAATTATCGAAAACTGTCAACGCAGCAAAGCTAGTCCCAACCGTGGCAACCTATACCTAAAAAATAGGTCTCACGCGGCCCGCCTCAGGTTAAGCTTATTCTCACGCGGGCCGCCTGAGGGTAAAATTTCACCTATAAATAGTGGACAGTGGGACTTGAATTCTGAAAGAAAAACGACGTAAAAATTCACAATATTCACTGAGATACGAACAGTATACTCTAAATCCACACACGGGTATCGAAATTCTGCCGCAAAACAGGGTATTAGCACAATCGCTGCTACGATTCATTTTCCGACGATCAATATATCCAATGAATGTTTAAGTGCCGCCCACATTAGGGTTATACTTTATCGTTCGTCATTAATTTGGCGGATCATCGTTAATTCGATGGATGAAGTATTATACTTTGTCGTTCGTCATTAATTTGACGGATCATCGTTAATTCGATGGATGAAGTATTGCACTTTGTCGTTCATTGTGAGAATTTGATCTCGTGAGTTATCATAATTGCTGGATTGATTACTAACCCAGTGTTGTGTGCATTGTTATTTAAATTAGGTTAACAAGGCTAAATCATAGACTAGACTCTGTCCGTATTAAACCAGCAATGTGAGTCATTCTCTTTTTATCAAATCTATTTACAAAACCCTATTTATTTCAAAGTTATAATTACAGGGATTAAGTTTATGTAATCACCATGTTACAGCCGGTATGTGGGGTTTTGTATACATTACTTGATAATCTTCACCATTGGGGCAGCCAAGGGGTGATATGACCATAGTCACAGACACCATTGGACGAATGGGCCAATGGGCCGAGTGACAAAATACTGTGGGTAATTGGTTTTATATCAGAAACATTGTAATTTTCCTTAATACTGTAAATTATAACAAATGTGTCATTTTAGTAAATAGAATGATTCACTCAGTATTTTCCGCTGACAAAACCTTTTTCAAACATGTTTCAGGTGATCTGTTGTAATTCAGGAAAAGTGTTGGGAAGCATTTCAAGCTTAAGATAGTGGCTCATTATAAAATAAAGAAATAATTTTGTAATATCACGATTTCGTAATAAAAACATAATATTGTAAATTATCGGGGTTTTATCCCGAATTGTGAAATAAAATAAATCGGGAAAATTTTAGCTTTAAACGATCCTGTTAAATAAACTTCCGCTGTTAAACTCAATTAAATAAATACCACGGGATTTCTGTCATGCGGCTCCTGAAACGGGTCAAACCGGGTCGGGGCCGTGACATTTATGATCTTGTTGTTGTGAAGAGATTTCTCAGTAGCTACAAAATCGAGTTTGAAATCCACACCTGGTGGATATCCAACTTAGGAGACCACTCAGATTCCTTACAATGCATGAAGCTGTTGCAGGATACGGTTTTGAATTTCATATCTCTCCTATACTTGTCGATATTTAAGCTGCTTTACGAATTATTGTCATCTCGTACAGCACTCTTTGGCCTGACACATTGATCTCAAATATCACCTCACACGTGATTGTTTCACTATGAAACTCGTCAATGTTGTCATGGTCTGCACTGCTTACCGACGTGCCAACTCATTTTTCCAAAATTCGATAAATCATTTCTGATTAAATTAATTTTGGTAAACGGCATTGAGGTAAAACATGAGTTAACCGACATCGGAAAATCGTTTTTTTGTAAATATCTTTGTGTCTTTTAAATTTATCTTAGTTTGTTGATTTTAGGGGGAGTAAATCCAAATTTGAAAATTCAAAAACATCGAAAAATGTTAAAAACCCAAAAACATGGCAAAACAAAAATGAGTTTCCTGGCGAGAAAAAGAGAAAATGATAGTACATCAGTGGTCTGTCTAAACCTCTTTTGAAATGAACTAGAAAATGAAAAATATGTTAAGCAGCTCTATATAAGATGTATCGGTAGGCTCAAAATCATTTTAAAGTGTGCAGGGGATATAAACTTAAATCGACTGAAGATCAGGTGGGAACCACACATTGGCATATGGTCTTAGTACCGAAATTTCGTTTGAGAGATTGCCGAGGTTCTGAGATATTCGGTCTTTATGCTGCTTATCATCTGGGTATCATGGTTGTATCTTTTACCGAAAAATAACGGAGATGAAGTCTAGATCTTCCATGATACTATACATACGTGTACATATTGCATTCGACCTCAATAAGTGATCAACAATCACATGTCCAAACAAAAAAAGTGATAATATATCACAGCTTTCTTGCGGGAGTCAAGTTCGTCTCTTTGCTGTACGTTTGTACTGACCTGTTCACGGTCTTGCTCCTGTGCCCTCATGCATATGAAAATCAAGTTCCTCATCAATAAGTGATTCTATCACATAGGGCTTGTTTTCAAATCAAAATAAGTGAGTTTCTCACATTCTTTTATACGGTCAAACAGATGATAAGCAGTATACTCACCGGTAAGATGAATTCTCGTGCATACCTTGATACGGGAATGTGTCGTGTATAGATGAACACCGGTCGGTAAGTATAAATCATACACTAATCGTATTCTCTCGCCATGATTACATCTGATAAGTTGAGCTTATGTGGACAACAATACCGATAATTGTTATAGGATGCTTATCTAAATGTTAACTAATTGAACAAAAAGAGCGTTTTGGCGTGACCGTATGTAACACCTGTGCCTTCACGGCCATCAAACAAATACCAAACCAATGAAATATTATATTTCATACTTTGGATTTGTAAAAATATGTGTATCGTTTACACATATCAACTCTTGTTCAATTTCAAGCTTTAAATCGCTTTCTGGAAGGTTATACGCGCACTGATGCGTAAATATAACCAGTTTAATCCAACAAACACTCCGGAATAGTGAAATAGGCTTAACATACCTTAAATAACCTTGACATAACTTAGACATAAGTTTTGGAAGGTTTGGTGTGGTGAAATCAAAGTTAAATCGCTTACAGGGACTAAACTTGACAAACTGCGAAAGTATGCCAATTTGAACTGTAACAGACATTCCGGAACATGACCATAAGTTAAACACACCTTAAATATCCTTTACATAGCTTAGAAATAGGCTTTGAGGGGTTCGGTGTGCTAAAATAAACTTTTGGGTCATTCAGGGACTAAAAGTGTCAAAAAGTGCACAAGTTTGCATTTTCGCGCATAACTTACGTTCTGAATACATCCGGACATCCAAAAATTTATGTGAACATGACTATATTATATTTTAGTGTTCGCCATAAGAAAAATCCATTCGTCGCGTCATTTGGATCGTTTTTCGCGCTTATGCGCATTCCGTCGTAATTAAGCGAACATCGCGTTCGTACGACCAAACGAACCATCATCCGACATATTTTTGAACATGTTTCATGTCCACAATGTTTAGGCATCATTTTAGGGCCTTAAAGTTGGCTTTACGGGCCTTAGAAGTGTCGGAAATGGCCTTAAACACGTGCAGGGACCTAAACTGTCATTTTTGAAAGTTGTTTCTGATCTGACATGCTCAGGCGGCCCGCATTAGTTTAAGGACATCCTGAAGCGGGCCGCATGGCCCCTTCTGACCAGATTAAGTGAACCAAACAGCTGGTTGCAGCTGTTTTGCACCTCTAAACACCCTTCCACATGTCAAATCCTTATGGTTAGTGGCATTTTAGGCACCACAACTTTCCGACAAGTGTACGGCTTTGATCGTTGCCTCCTTCTCCAAGAAACGATCTCAACGGTGGACCATTTCCTATAAATACCCACCAACATCACACCCAAAAACCCACACCTTTGAATCTGAACTTGCTCTCTAAGTTGTCGTGTTTAACACTTCATACCTGAGAGTGTTCGGGTTCAAACCTTCCATTCTTGGACCCTTCGTAAGTATTCTTTCGTTCTTTTCCTTATTTTACTGCTTTTCGAGTCAGAAAGTCAAACTTTGTTTGACTTTCAGCGTTGACCAGTAATGGTCAATGCGAAGTTCGTAGGAACTTCGCAACGTGAGTGTAATCACGTTGGTCATAGTCCCTTGGGACTATGCCCACTGATTACCACGTTGTCTAGGGTCGTAGGGTAGGCGATCTGATAAATCGCCTATACCTTCGAACCCGACCCAGTTTGGTCGATCATTAGGATCCGACCAAACACATTAGGTGACCATAGTAGGTAGGGAATAACCTTCCGAGGTTATACCCTATGGTCACATCGTTTAAGTAGTTGTATGATAGGTAGTTTATATGCCTTAGGTAAATTACCAGAATACCCTTTTCATGTATAATTGGTAATTAAGCATATGTAACCTAAACTTTTGTCACATAACTGATTATGTAACATGTTTAGGCATATAACACTTGTCATAGGACTAGTTAGGCGGTCCGAACGCGTTTCACGCGCACGACACGTTAAAGTAGCATAAGCTACCTAAACGGGTCATAATGGGTCGTAAACAATTATGTTAGGTTTCATTTAGTATGTAGGCTTTGTTAAACCAAAATGACACGAGTCTCTACACTCGTTTGGTTTACAAACCCTAATGCTACCCGATCTTCCGATCTAGGTCCGGTTAATTAACATAGTTACCTATATTAGGTGCCGTTTGATATCCGCGATCTCTAGCATTGTTTGGTTGTTACTCAAGGACTTCTGAGCAATCTCAAGTGAGTACATAGACCCCTCTTTTACTGTTTTCCAAACTGTTTTGGGGTGGAACACATGTGCCTACTTGTTACATTCAGGCTTTCCTGTTTTCACATCATATACTACTATGTTCGTTAGTACATTATAGTACATGATTTCATTACATTTTATGCTATGTATGTCCATTGCGTTCATACTTAGTACATCGTTTTACATTTACATTTTATGCTATGTATGTCCATTGCGTTCATACTTAGTACATCGTTTTACATTTACATTTTATGCTATTTATGTCCATTGCGTGCATACTTAGTACATTGTTTTTCATCACATGCTTACATTTTGGTATGACATTTGGTTTGTTTACATGGGACAATATATCCATTAACATTAGCTACGCCGTTCATTAGTAGGTAGTGGTACCATAGGAATTGACAACTCCCGTTCCGGACGTCCCAGGGAAAGGGGATGAAAGGAATGACCGAATTCGTTGACATTAAGACAGATAGACCTTTAATTTGTTTAAAGGGTTTATCACCACAGTCGCCAGGCTTGGATGTATGCATATTCACAATACCGCATAGATGTTCATATTAAATATTTGCATGCATTTACACAAAACATAGCTTTGATTTAAACCAAGTTTTACTTCAATACTTTGTTTTTGTGCATATGGTTTAGTTGAGACCTTTCACTTGCCATACATGACATTTTGACATAGACATTTGACATAGACATTTGACATGGATATTTGACATAGACATTTGACATGGATATTTGACGTAGACATTTGACATGGATATTTGACATAGACATTTGACATGGATATTTGACATAGACATTTTGACATGATTTATATCTTGACATGAACATTTTACATTGTTTGGTTTGGTTTGATTAAGTGATTAAGTAACGATGCGTGTGTAATATGATACAAGCATGGTGGATACGCCGCTGGTACTTCCTATATATAAGTGTTTGTATGGTATTACATGTCGTAACGTTATTTGAATCATTTCAGTTTGAGACATAGAACATTTCATACAAATAACATACTTTTCACAAGACATTGATTTATAAACAACTTATCTTATGCAAACACATTTTACTTGGTTATTCATTTAACCTTACGTTTATTTATACTTATCATCTGATCTTATCGTTTTTCAAATGATTTAAAAGACAAAGCAAATAACAAGGTTCATGACTAAACATTTTCTCAAACATAAGTCATGAATCTTATTTTCACAAAACCTATGTATCTCACAGGCATTTTTATGCTGACGTACCTATTTTCACATGTGTTTTTCAGGCGCTGTTGCATAAGATGATCAAGTTACACATAGACAGACTTGGGCTTTAGTGACAATAAAAGATGCAAGACTAGTTAATTATGTTGTATTTTCTTGTTTGTTAAGACATTGTAACACTTTGAATCAATAAAACGAAACTTCAATTACCAGGGATTTGAAACAATTAATTCTGTTACAACACTCCCCGATGTTTCCGCCACGTTTGGTATGTTCTACGTGGTCGGGGTGTGACAGAAAAGATGGTATCAGAGCCAATGGTTATAGGGAATTAGGTTATTAGTAATTAGTAATGCTTTGACCAAGTCTATAACCTTCTTAGGACCCTAACGCGAGTTTACTTGCGTTTAGTCATAAAACAATACTGTCGCCTATCCTTAGGCGACAACCGCAACAAAAACATAAATTTCAAAACCGCTTTGAAAACTAATCATCTGTTCTAGGATGATTGATTACTAGGTTTTGAACCCTCTATGGTAAGGTTTTGAACTCTCTATTATATGGTTTTGAAACCCTTTGAGTTTTCAAAACTTCGTCAAAGGTTTGGGTTTTAAATAATGTGAACACGTGCAAACTGGAAGGGTGAATGCCTGTATTCTGGGTTTTCTGTCTAGGCAAGCACTTCGTATACATCTCATCAGACGCGAGACCAGTTGTGCTTACCTGGGAATTCTTGGGATGAGTGTTCACTTATAGGCGAGCATGTCTTCGCGATACATTATTTTTGACCTATTTACTTTGATTTGTCACCATCTCATTAGTTTGCCTTAGGTAACAAACAAATGATCACAATTTTCATTCGTTACCATTCTGTATTGATTATCCAATAACCTTTCACTCGTTTCTTCCTCTGTCTTTCATTTTCTTCTAGAATGTCTATTCCTCTTGGCACTGGTCAAACGCCCGAGCGAACAGCCAAATTTGTCCAGCAAATTGGCGAAGTGATTCAGAGGACTGTGGATTTAGGTATTGCCATGGCTCGTCTTAACAATGAAGTCTCTCGTCTCGACAATGAAGCCACTCAAGAGACACCAAAGGAAGCAGTAGTCAGGCTTGCAACAACATCAAGGAAGCGTAAGGCTTCAAGGAAACCCGCAGCGGTTACACCTAATCAAGCTGGACCTAGCCAAGTGGCAAGGCCACCAGCTAGGAAGCCGTACTTAGGAACTGCTCCTAGGTGCAAGCGATGCAACCGTCATCATTCAAACCCCATACCCTGCTCCAAATGTACCTACTGTGGACGGAGGGGACATTTGGTCAACACATGCCGCTTTGCTATCCAGAACAAAGCTGTTGCAAATCCTGCTGCTACCCAACTCCAAGTCAACCCTACTCAAGCTCGTTTCCCGCGTGGTACTTGCTACAACTGTGGCGATACGAGCCATTTCAGGAACAACTGCCCGAAGATAGTCAGTGCAAATCCAACCCTCGGATGAGCATTTGGCTGAACAAAGGATGTTGCTGTCTTATGCCTTTGTTTCTTTTGTTTTCGTGTATTGTGAAACAATATGTCTTGTTCATAAATAAAAGTTGTTGTTCACAATTCTGATATACAAGTATCATTACATGTGTTTATGGCTTTTCCCTATAATACCTGCACTAAGGAACTATGTTCCTTACAAACTACTCTTGTGATTCCTCTCTTTCAAGTGATCGCTCATAATTTCCTCGGAAATTGTAAGTACTCGTTTCATTCTAAGATGCGAAGTACAGAAAATAAAGTGACATTATGAGTAATCATGCTTCAGTACATCTTTACCTTTAAATCCTTGGTTGGATAACTAAGGATATTTTCAAATCTCATACCCATTACGTTTTGATTTTTCAACATACACCGTACAAGTATTTCAAAACAATCTTCATGATCTCAAAACATTTCATATAGTTTGAAAACAATTTTTCTAGATACATTGTCTATGTTATTTCAAAAAAACATTGGCCATGTTATCAAAACCAACCTTTCTAATTTCAAAATATTTCATATAGTCTGAAGACAATATTAACACAATACATTTTCTTATCAAGTGCATGATTTCGAAAAGCATCATTCATGTCTTTCAAAAAAAAAAACCTTATACATAATTTCAAAATTCATCTCGTATGATTTTAAAACATTTTTAAATATATCTATCTAATACACCTACTTTATGATTTCAAAAAGTATTATATTTAAGGTTTCAAAAACGTTAAACACCTTTTTCTTAAAAGAACCCCATGCATAGTTTTCAAAAATATTTTCCTCATACATTGACTTAAACTTCAAATTCTGCTTCATATGTCGCCTTGACATATCAAGCATCTCAACTTCATAAGCATTTTACATCATGTTTTGACCTAAGCACATCCAGTGCAAGATTTCAAAACATCTTCAACTTCTAAAATCCATATGGGATCTTTTTATCTCCACAATTAGACCCTTGTGGATAATCATCATTCAAATCAGAGTCCTTAATTGGATTCCTTATGTACCTTAATTCGAACATTTCGATTCCTTATAATCGAAATCGAATTTTCTTTTTGAATCTTTCTATCTTTATAGTTAGATTCTTGTTAATGTTTAAAGTACCAAATGAAATCCACGAGATGGATTCCTAGTGTGCTTTAAATACATGTACTCTGTTAGCAGAACAAACTTCTAGTTAAACAATTTTGTGGTTATGTGACTATGTGTTTATTCATCTTATGTTTTCTTTTATGCATTTTTGTGTTTTTGGTATACTCTGGATATTCGTTATCAAAATCCTCGTAGAATCTTTCATATCTTCATATGAGGGATTCGTAGAAGGATATTCAAAGGTACTACCTTAAATCCTTAATGGGCTTCTATGTAATAGTTAAGACCCTTGGATTATATAGTACCACTCCAGACCCTTTTTAGTGGTCTAGTCAAAAGATTGATTCGCAATCTGGTTAAAGAATGACATCTAGTGATGTAGCTGGACAGACTCCTTGATAGTCTATTTAAATCATTTATTGATTTAGTCTAAAGGACTCTATGGCGGTCTAAGTCACGCTCATCACAGGATTGTTCATTTGGTTTTACCCTACACATTATAAAATAGACTGTGTGAACTGTGCAAGGAATTCTCTAATTATGGATGCGCACATAATTATGAAATTTAGTGCACAGAAATCCAGTAAGATTTATTATGTGAAGGAACCGATAGTGACAACAATAACAAAATGAGAACGATGTAATGGAGGCATGGTGGACGCACAAATGACGCTTCATATACTTGTATATAAGTGTCCCTCTTACATTGCAAACATAATGTTATTAAGGTTACTAGAAGTTCAAGAACCCTAACCAATGTTGTTTGATCTTTTCAACTTCATGTTTTAAACTCTCACAAGTTTCCTCTAAATAATTTTCGGGACGAAATTTCCTAAAGTAGGGGAGACTGTAACACCTGTGCCTTCACGGCCATCAAACAAATACCAAACCAATGAAATATTATATTTCATACTTTGGATTTGTAAAAATATGTGTATCGTTTACACATATCAACTCTTGTTCAATTTCAAGCTTTAAATCGCTTTCTGGAAGGTTATACGCGCACTGATGCGTAAATATAACCAGTTTAATCCAACAAACACTCCGGAATAGTGAAATAGGCTTAACATACCTTAAATAACCTTGACATAACTTAGACATAAGTTTTGGAAGGTTTGGTGTGGTGAAATCAAAGTTAAATCGCTTACAGGGACTAAACTTGACAAACTGCGAAAGTATGCCAATTTGAACTGTAACAGACATTCCGGAACATGACCATAAGTTAAACACACCTTAAATATCCTTTACATAGCTTAGAAATAGGCTTTGAGGGGTTCGGTGTGCTAAAATAAACTTTTGGGTCATTCAGGGACTAAAAGTGTCAAAAAGTGCACAAGTTTGCATTTTCGCGCATAACTTACGTTCTGAATACATCCGGACATCCAAAAATTTATGTGAACATGACTATATTATATTTTAGTGTTCGCCATAAGAAAAATCCATTCGTCGCGTCATTTGGATCGTTTTTCGCGCTTATGCGCATTCCGTCGTAATTAAGCGAACATCGCGTTCGTACGACCAAACGAACCATCATCCGACATATTTTTGAACATGTTTCATGTCCACAATGTTTAGGCATCATTTTAGGGCCTTAAAGTTGGCTTTACGGGCCTTAGAAGTGTCGGAAATGGCCTTAAACACGTGCAGGGACCTAAACTGTCATTTTTGAAAGTTGTTTCTGATCTGACATGCTCAGGCGGCCCGCATTAGTTTAAGGACATCCTGAAGCGGGCCGCAT
>JARYGA010056140.1:0-23616 GCA_030545235.1 Helianthus tuberosus
ACCGAATGCATTCCATCACCAGATTTAGTATTATTCTTTTGGGTCTCTTTGGAAGTCAACATTGTAGCAATTGTCTCCAGTATCCGGTCGCCACCTGGCAGTTGATCACAGGCATTGTACATAAGTCCTGCCTCATAACACAGTGGTACTATGGAATTCATGTTACTGAGAGCTTGTATTCTTAGAATTCCAAATACTGCTTTTAGCAGTGCTTCATCGCGTTCAACACCGGTAATACGGTATTTTCTAATAAATCTGTGGGCATACAAAATTTCACGCACAATGGCCAGCCAATAGTCACGCCTCGCATGCCCTTTGAGCTCTGGAAGCTCCATAATAACCGGTTCTGATCTACATTGGAACCCAACATCATGTCAAATGGGTCACATAACAAATAGTTATGAACGGAATGCTACTTAGTAGAGGTGTCAATTTCGACCCATTTGGATTTTGTCTTGTCACAGTTCTTAAAAGAGGGAAATGAGTTGAACATGTTAAAAGTCGTCCGAAGTCCACTAAATTGTTTCTTCAAAGATTAAATTATTATTATAGTAAAATGGATTTTAGAGTAAAATGTCATTTTCGTCCTTGAGGTTTTGCCACTTTCGGCCAGAGGTTTGTTTTTCCGCATCTGAATCCAAAAGGTTTGAAATCTTGCCATTTTCATCCGACTCGTTAACTCCATCCATTTTTCCCCGTTAAATGAGGGGCATTTCCGTCTGTTTAGACATTTTTATTTAAATAAAAAACCCTATAAGAAATAAAGATCCACATTTGTTGACTTTCTCTCCACCCAAACCCTTTAATCATCACAAAAAAATGTCTAAAAAAATGAAAGTACCCTTGACTTAACATTAAAAAATGGATGGAGTTAACGAGGGGATGAAAATGGCAAGATTTCAAACCTTTTAGATCCAAATGCGGAAAACAAAACCTTTGGACGAATGTCGCAAAAGTGGCCAAACCTCAGGGACAAAAATGGCATTTTACTCTAGTTTTTATGATCATAATCGACACATCAGCCTGCTATTTATGATTTCTTCAATAACAAGCACAAAAAGTGTGTGGGTCAGCCCAACTTAACCCACTTTCTCTAACCTATACTAAAAGATTATCCATTTTGATCCGTTACTGAATGTGCCCAACCCAAGCAACTTGTCATCTCTACAAATTATAGTGATAAACAAGATAACAATAACATATGACTTAAGCCTTACAAAGCATTCGACTTATACAAGACGGCCTTGTCAAAAAGTCTTGATCCCCATGGGCCAGTCAACTCAGCCTTGACAACCTGCTTCAAGTCATCTGCCAAGTCATAAACCGTGGGCTTATCATACGACACAACACGGAGAGCTTCAAAGTACAAAGCATGATCTGTCAGAGTTAACCGACCTGACATCATAAAGTTATGCATGGACACATGTAAGAACTTCAGAAATATAACTAGTAACCTTATATTTATCAATTATCACTTAAGGAAAATTAAATGGGGAAGGTTGGCTAATTGACCCACCAGGCCAAGTTGATATCCCTAGATGTTGAAGAACTGGCTGTGTGGTGACGGTACCTTCGAGTTCTAGAACCCTTTCCCCTCTTCCTGATCGTTGGGATAAAAGGAGAGATGACTCTGAGTTAGATTTAAGTTTTTTAACAGCCCTGTGAAAAAGGTCAAATGCAGTCAACCTTGTTGAGTATATTCATGAAGTTACTAGCTTATCTTTAATGGGTCAGATGAACAAAATTAAACAAGTTTGCTAAAATGGAAATGAGTCGAATATCGTTCAACGCGTATTCAAAGTGCATAAAACCTTCTTAATAGTTTATTCAGAAAATTACATGAGGATTTTATAAACAGCTCTTGTAATCGTAATAAACAAAATAATTTTACAATTTTTAAAAATAGACAGAAAGTGCTGAGGGTAGGCCCAGCCCAGCCCGTTTGACCCGTACTAAATGCAGAAGTATTGAGTACCTTTCCAATCCAATAAGGTATTTTTCAAAGGTAGAAAATGGAAGTCGGCCTCCAGTGGATGAAGTAAGAAACTCAAATATGTAATTACTTATTATTACATTAGCTATAACAGGCACTGCTGGAGCTATTCGAGAGAAAGCCTCTATCCCCACAGTTGCATCCTCATCTATCTGCATAGTGAATTTTGCAGCAAGTCAAATTTTTGTCAGGAATGCATTTGACCCATGTCTGCTTGTATTCAAGCCAAAGAGGGAAATCCATTAAAAATGCTCATACAAATTCAAGTTTTGAAGTTCTATAAGATCAGGGAGCCCTTGGTAAAAAAAAATACTACTTCTCATACTCCATGTAGATTATATGAGTTTCCCAACTCATTAGGGCTGCAAAAAGAATTCTTTTTTCCCAATTTTATATGTTAATCAAGCTCTTTGACAATCAATCATGTTGTGGAAATATGGGGGTAAATAAATCTAATTATGGTCTGCATACAAGGTAAGGCAAGGTTGTTATTTACCATTAAGATGCTACCACCGCATTTATAGATGCAAACCACCTCGTTTACACCGCTTTGCAAAGGATAAATATTTGCAAGAACTACCTTTTTACTGTTCCATATGCTGGCTTATCATCGTTATATCAATGTAACAAAGTGTGATGTCATTGGTGCACCATCTGAGATCATCAGATGGGCCGTATGACAGGCGAAAAATGGTCATATGGACCGTACGACCTTGTCAATGGTGTAACCTGTCACGTCAATCGCTTTTGTGTCGGTATAACACATCATACGGACCGAATGATGTGTCAGTCTAACACGACATATGACCATTTTTCGCCCGCCATACAGCCCGTATGAAACGTCAGTGATGTCTATGTCGGTGTTTGTCTGTGGTGTTTGTGTAGCATCACCCTATAACAAAGGAACATACATCTATGGAAGGCTGACTGGCAACATCCGGAACTTCCCAAGCAAGCATCATATCAAATGTCAATCTTCTAAACCTTTTGTCTTCCATATAACCACTAACTTGCGTAGTTTGAGCAAGAGCCCTGAAACATGAATACTCTAAAAAATTCCGAGCATACCGTGACGGCGTTTTGGTGACTTCAGATGCCACCGCTTCAAAGTCCTCACGAAGATGATCCACAGAAACATCAAGGACTCTGCAATCAACATATATAAACTAACTATCTTTCAATTTAACAATTACATGACTACATCACCAAATAAATTGAACTAACAATCCAGTAAACCACACACAATTGCAAATAATCGGAAGTTTTCTGCAACAAAACTTACTGTGAACACCAATACAAATTCTGCAATCAACATACATAAACTAAACGAGCTTTCAATTTAACAGTTACATGATTACAACATGAAATCAATTGACCTAACAATTAACTAAATCACACACAATTGCACATATTCAGAAGTTTTCTGAAACAAAACTTACTCTGAGCATCAAACAAATTCTACAATCATCATATATAAACCAAACGAGCTTTCAATTTAACAAACACATGATTACAAAATGAAACACATAATCAGAAGTTTTGTGCAACAAAACTTACTTTGAACATATATAAACTGCACGAAGCTTTCCATTTAACAATTACATGATTACAGAAAACAATCAATTTACTAAATCGCAGATAATCAGAAGTTTTCTGCAACAAAACTTACTTGGAACATCGACGAACAACAGCATTGGCGACTGCAGATAGCTCGTAGATCCAGTTTTTCTCTGCAGCAGACGGAGATCTTTTCATCTCGTCAAAGTCTTGATGAGATGAATTCTGGCTCTTATTGAGCCATTTTATTGATCCGTCTCGAACAAAGTCGATGATATTTTTGGTTTTGTTAACTGCAGCCATTGGGTCAGGCTTGCGATCGAATTAGGGTTTGAGATTCTCGATTTCGAACGAAATTCTCATTCTCATTGTTTAGAATATAATAATAAAACAGTTGAAATGAAGGGATGACGACGCGAGTGCATTGAAATGCTCGCTATATGAATCAGGCATACGTGTTGGTTTGAAACGAACATGCACGTCGTTTGATGTGGATTTTATAAATATAAACTATTACACCATCTGTATAGTGGTTTAGCCAAATATATTTGGCACGTGGCAGTCCAGTAGCATGGGGCGTTATTGCAAAAGTGGCGTAGTGAAAATAATGCCCAAATAATGCCACTTCCAATCATTAAACAAAAAAAAAAAAAAACTAGTTTCTCATTGGTCAATCAAACCCAGTCAACCCTTCTACAATCCATTTTAGGCGTTTTCTTAATCACGCCAATACAATTTTTTTCAAAAATAACCCCCCAAAACGCCCTATGTAATGAGGGGGGGGGGGGGGGGGGGGGGGAGGGGGGTTTGAAAATAATGCCCAAAAACCGGCTCACTACGGGTGGTCTTAGAATGAGGATACGTTTGGTCCTTTTTCTATTTAATGATTTTCCAATTAGCACCTAGTTTAAATTTTATGTAGTTTGGACTACTACTAAGGGGTAGGGGTGTGCATCACTCACCATACATTGATCACTCATAATATTCAATTAATTTCCGCCAAGTTATCGAGCTTTATTCCATCACTAGTGATGGATTTTAGTGGGAATGTCCATCACTCACCACACACTCATTCACAAAACAACTTAAAATAAAACGCGTGATGTACACAACGCGTTATCACCACCACGCGTGATGATAACGGGTGGCGGCGGTGTTTCCTTATGTTCCACGCGTGAACATAAGCCCATAACGGGGCACCCCGTCCCCCCTAAACCTACGCATATTCTTCTTCAATTACTACTGGCTAGCATTCATGTACACGTATTTTTTGTATTGGTTCAAAAATTACATCTAAGCACATATCTAAGCTTCTTAGACTAACGTCAGATACACAACTCAAGCCCAATCCCTTGGCATCCCATTTTGGCGCCATCATTTTATCGTTTGGCGTCGAAAATGATTGACGAGGGCTGTGACTCCACTATGTATAGTCGAAATAGAAGTTACTTATATTGCTCCTAATCAATATATAAACTAGATGGTTTTTCCTAACCAAATAAAGTTGGTTATCTAAAATAGAAATACAAACAACGCTGGTTAAAATAGTTTTGACCTAACAAATGACGACTTATGTCATGTATGAAAAGAATAAAACATGTATAAGGAGGTGTTGAAAGGGCACACTATTAGAGCATTTCATTCTATTTAATTAGGGTATACTATTGTTATACATTCACAATACTTTTAGAAAAAAATGTCGACATACCATATGTATAAATGTGTGAAAATTTCTAAACACATAATGGTGTGTAATTATATACATAATTGTTCGTAACTATAAACATGTGATGCCGACTTTTATACCCGTTTTGTATGAAAATGATTTTTCTGCATTAATCGAATCATATGTATATATATGTAGAGAGAGAGGTTGGGGGGGGGGGGGGGGGATTTGATACGATGACTAAATGTTTTCATAATAAAAACTTGTTACGTTCCACATACACAAATGTTTTTTTTTTATAACGAGTAAATTACAAAAATCGTCCTTTATGTATGTTACTTAATGCAAATTGTGTCCTTTGTCTTTAATAAGTACAAAAACCGTACTCAGAGTTTGCAAACCCTTGCATATTATGTTCTTTAGCCATAACTCAGTAACTTTTTATGGTTAAATATGACCAAGTAGACCCCACATAAGGGTATTTTAGTTATTTTACATGTTCGATTATTATTATTTTTAAACAAAACCCATTTATTCCCACTCGGGTCATGTTAGGATCTCGTTTGGTGGTCTGGTGGAGAGTGAATGTCGGGTCAAACCCTAATCCCTTTACCCTCATAAATGGCTCAGTCCAAGTAACGAATGTCGTCGTGGAGAAGATGAAGATGAATTAGGGATTAGGGTCTGGTGTGGAGAGAAGATAAGTTAGGGAAGAGGAACTTAAAGGGGATTTAATATAATTAATTTAATTAATAATAAATTATAATAAATTCAGATGGACTATTTTGCCCCTGAAGAAAAAGACAAAATAACCAGATTTTATTAGCCAAATAATAGGTGATTTGATTTTTGGACCAAAATGATAATAAAAGTGAAACCATATGGATCCAGATTTAAAAGGTTTGAGTTTTGGACTAAAATGGCAAAAGTGACCAAACCTCAGGGACCAAAATGGCAGTTTACTCTTATTAGAAAGTTGTAACTGTATATTCATGCTTCAGATTTTTGTGAATTATAATCCTTTACTAAATTTGTGAATCTACGAGTGAGATGATAAAAAATGTATCTGGTGTCTTGTAGAGATGGACACAAAAACCTATATGGATTTCGAAGCCGATTCGTAATCCGACCCAAACCGGTTTCAACCCAACGAGAAAAACAATTTCCTTTAAATACCGGTTATGACCCAAATTGGGTTCAACCCGGCCTAAATCGATTTAAATAGGGTTCGAATATTTTTCACCTAAATTTGTGTTTATGACCTGAACCAGTTTTGACCAAAGTTTACCAAACCGATACGGTTTATGACCCAAACCCGAACCGGTAAAAAAAAACCCGGTTTGTACACCTGCCTGGTGAGATTCCCATTTAAGCGTATTTTGTTATTATCATTAGCCCAGAAGTCTTGGCCCAATGTACATAATATATTTTTTTAGCGTAGAACCCAAGTCCCAAACCAATGCTTCACAGTTCACCCTACTTCACCCCAAACCCAAACCACTGTTGGGCCCGGTTCTGAGGTGTGTTAGAAATAGTGGTTGTGGGCGGCAGGTTTGCAAACCAGCGAGGGAAATCAAGTGATAGTCGAGAATTGACCGGTTTAAACGGTTGCCTGCCATTGATGCAGTCGGTAGTTACGAAAACCAAGTGACGGTCAGGGGCGGATCCACATTGAGGGGTCCCCGGACCCCAATCTTTAAAAAAAAAATAGTAGAATCGGTATATTAAATTTTCTATGGACCCCATAAAATGAATTAGGTGAACACCATTACCATAATTGTGAGCGTGGTGCAGTGGTGAAACCCGTGTTTACAAACAAAACGTCCCGGTTCGATCCTTGTTTTTGTGTTTTTTTTAAACCTTTTTTTAGTGTTTTTTTTTAAACTATTTTTTAACTAGGGTTTAAAACATACAGAGGCAAAGTTTTTTACACACTTTCAAAACGTACAGGGACAAAAACAAAAGACCTCCTTCCTTCAAAGTTCATCGACCGTCCATTGTCCACAACCCTTCTGCCACCTTCCTCCACTATTCCGCCTGTCCGCCGCCTTCTTCCGCCTGTCCGCCGCCCTCTCGGCCCATCCACAACCCGCCGGCCGTCTGCTGCGTTCATCTCTCTCCACACAGGTAAGAACTATAATTTTTTTTTGTTTTAGTTTTGTTACTTGACTAGTTGTTTAAGGCATTACACACTATGAATCTTTGGATGCTTGAATTTGATTTTAGAATTTGTGGCTTATTATCTAAAAACTTGAATTTTAGGGAAAATTCTGTAAGAATCAATGAAAAGAAGCTTTGATGCCTAATCTTTTTCAAGTAATACTAGTATGAAAATTGATTTGGAAAACCTTCCATGGGTAATGATTATATAATTTTATTATGGTATTGTATTTTACTATGTTCCTTGCCCCGCCGACCACCCGAATATTTTAACGTTTGTTTGTGAAAAACCGAACCCCGACAAAAGTGGACCCCATTAAAAAAAATCCTGGGTCCGCCACTGGACATGATGTGCCTTTGCAATGCGTGGGATATTTTATCTACATTCGCATGGTTTTCTTCTATTTCTTACATTTTATTTAGTGTTAGGTTGTTTTACACATTTATAATTTGTAGCTTTATGCCAGTCTTTACCAATTTAGTTTGTACACGGATTCCCCGCCGCAACGCGCGGTGGGAATTTCCTAGTTTTTGTAAATTATAATCCTTTACTAAATTTGTGAATCTACGAGTGAGCTGATAAAAAAACGCACCTGGTGTCTTGTAGAGATGGACACAAAAACCTATATGGATTTACAAGCCAATTCGTAATCCGACCCAAACCGCCAGTCTGTACAGTAGTCCCCCCCCCCCCCCCCCCCCACCCTCTAGTAACCCAAACCGATTTCAACCCAACGAATAAAAACAATTTAAATACCGGTTTATGACCCAAATTGGTTTCAACCCGGCCTAAATCGATTTGAATAGGGTTCGAATATTTTTCACCTAACTAAACTTGTGTTTATGACCTGAACCAGTTTTGACAAAAGTTTACCAAACCGATACGGTTTATGACCCAAACCCGAACCGGTAAAAAAAAAAAAAACCCAGTTTGTACACCTGCCTGGTGAGATTCCCATTTAAGCGTATTTTGTTATTATCATTAGCCCAGAAGTCTTGGGCCAATGTACATAATATATTTTTTAGCGTAGAACCCAAGTCCCAAACCAATGCTTCACAGTTCACCCTACTTCACCCCAAACCACTGTTGGGCCCGGTCCTGAGGTGTTAACAATCTGTTAGAAGTAGTGGTTGTGGGCGGCAGGCAGGTTTGCAAACCAGCGAGGGAAATCAAGTGATAGTCGAGAATTGACCGGTTTAAACGGTTGCCTGCCATTGATACAGCCGGTAGTTACGAAAATCAAGTGACGGTATTTATTTTAGGTTTACAAAATTATTTGTTAAAAGTTATTAAATTTATTTTGATTTAAAACCTTTGAGGCCTAAAACCCTATACTTAGGGTTCAATGGCTATAGAAAGAAATCTAATCGAAGAAGAAGGATGCCTGCATCGATTCTACAAAATTGTTCTTGGTTGGGACTTCGTTCGTCTCCACAACGAATATTCTGTAAGCTCTCTAACCTTCAATTCAATTTATATATAATATTAGCATCAGTACGGCCATTTGTCATTAATTAATTTGAATGAATGTGTTTGAGCAGAAAGATGGCAAAAGTAGTGTAAAAGAAAAGGATTTGGGGTTAAAACAGGTGAAGGAGACGTATAAAGATGTTGATGATTATATTGCTACGTTTGAGCCTCTTTTGTTTGAAGAAGTTAAAGCTCAGATCAGGCAAGGAAAAGATGCGGAAGAAGGTATACATGTTTGATCATTTTGTCTTGCTTTTGTTCCAGCATTTAAGTTCAAAGTTTATTATTAGTTTGATTTTATTGAGGAGAATAATAGCTAAATAGATTTTATATGAATGATTAGATAGATTCAAGTATGACTGATTAGATTATTTGACGTGAAAAACTAAAACTAATGGATAGCTTTGCCATGAGAGACGTTAGGAGGCATGTGTTGTATGACTAGTTAGGGGCTGTTTGTTTAGCTCTTAATGGTTCAGATCTCTTACTGGTTCAGACTGTTTGTTTCGCGAGCAGATGTCTGAATGGTTCAGACATTTGCCTCTGAATGGTTAAGCATTATACCGAGTCTGAATGGTTAAGACCTATAATCTGAATTGGTTATACATTTGCCTCTGAACGGTTAAGCATTATACTGGCTCTTAATGGTTAAGACCTCTTACTGGTTCAGCAGTTAATGGTTTAGACCTCTTGCTGGTTCAGCAAGTTCATTCATAAGACAGAAGAAAATTAAGTATTTCAGGTTGAATTAAGTTGTAAACTCGAACATGTAATTTAACCCGTTGAGTTAAATTGGTTGCAATCAAGTTGTAAACGTGCTCAATTGGTTGACCGGTTCTTAAATGGGTTAAATGTCAAACCGAAATTGAGATGTTTATTAAAGCAGTTTCGACATGACATCTCAGAACCTGATAATTTTGTGTGGTGTCAGGACTAGAAAGCACTTGGAATGGAACGGAATGGAAAATGGGTGTTGTAGTTCAATGTCATGAAACCGACGGGTTTCACTTAATAGAATTATTCGGTGAAGACTGGAGTTCCGTATCACAAAACGACCTGTTGCTACTATCAAATGAGAAGGTGAACATTATATTGACTCAATCCTGTGTTTGTTTTGTCATATATTTGAACTCTTGTGTTACAATTTGCAACTGTAAACCGATTACATCTTTTCAGTTCGAAGTTGATAAGCTTTCCACCGCTTACGCATTTGCATTGGTTGAGCATCGCTTGCCAGATAAGCTTAGACTCAGATTGCACTTAGACGGAGAAATAAAAAGAGTACATACAAATAAGGTCACTACCTCAAAAACTCTTTCGAAAGTGCGTTCTCGAATTACAGAACAAAAGTCGTGGTACATACAGAAGGTCAAATTATTCATCTTTTACAAAATCTTCTATTCTTCAGAGCATAAAAATCAATTTATTTTATCGAAATATTTTGTTACGTGCAGATCTGCAGTTTATCAACCATAGCTCGTGAATATGTTGCTATGCGTTCAATTAGCTTCTTGCCTTACAAAGATGTGATTCTAAAAGCCGCTGATAGCATTCACAATTCCGAAGATGAAGCCTGGAAAATTTCTAAGCCTCTTATGGAATATATCCAAACGAACCACAATTCTACACAGCTGGAAGCTATACGTGTGAGTATTTAGCAGTTTTTTAACTCTCAAATATAACCTATTTGTTTTTTGCTCTCATGAGACATGTCAATTAATTGTCTTGATTGTAGACTGCTGACATCATATTTACACATGTGCGTACAATAACTCGCATCTATATATTTGTTTCATGCAGGCAGGTCTTTCACGCAGAAAATTTGTCCTGATTCAGGTATTTCTGATTTTCTGTTTATTTGGTCTTAATATGAGATCCAATAGATTACTAATTTTCTAAATCTTTGTTAAGGTTAAAACTAAATGATATATATATATATATATATATAATGTCAATGAGCATGACAACATTTATAAATATGCTTTCTAGGGTCCACCTGGAACAGGAAAAACACAAACAATTCTCGGGCTTCTTAGTGCCATACTGCACGCGACTCCCGCTCGCATACAAAATAAGTGAGTAACTTTATTAGAGGTTGTTTGGTTCGCGGGATATTTATGAAGGAATTGGAATATAAAGGAATTTGAATTAATTCCAATGAGAATTTGCAAGTTGTTTGGTTTGTTAATTTGAGAAAGGAATTGAACTTTATTAAAAATATTTTACTTAATTACACTTAAAAAAACCAAAATATTTATGCAACTAAAATATGATAACTGATAAGAGGGTGTTTTGATAATAATTCAACATTCCAATGGAATGTTTTGAATTCCTTCACAGTGAAGGAAAGTTGGATCAATGTAAATTCCATTGATTGAAGGAGTTAATTCTAATTCAAATTCCTTCCTTACCCAACCAAACATAATTTATATTGAAAAACTTTCTAATTCCATGGAATTCTACAAACCATACGGACCCTTAGTGATTGTTTGAGGCTGTCATATGATATATCATATATATCTTCGGCTTCCTTTGTTCATAACGTCTTATGCAGGGGTAAAATAAGTGAAATAAAACGTGGGCCAGATCTACACATTGAAGACAAGTATGTTCTCTCATTTTTTTTTTTGTATTTTATTCATTCTATTAGCTTCTTTCACTCAGTTATCTCTTTTAGTCTTTTCCTTGACATTTTTTTATCACGCATCGTCGCATCTTGTTTTGTTAAACCACAATGTTTATTTTCTTTTTTCTTTTGGTAGAAAAAAGCAATGGGCAAAAGCTTCTCCATGGCTAACTGGAATTAATCCTCGAGATGCAAAGATGCCTGTAGATGGTGATGATGGTTTTTTTCCCACTACTGGCAATGATCTAGTAAGTTACTAATAGATATACATATATGTGTGTGTGTGTGTGTATCATATAATCTTTCTTATGTCCACACAGAAACCAGAAGTCGTTAATTCCAACCGTAAATACCGCGTGCGTGTTTTGGTGTGTGCTCCATCAAACTCTGCACTTGACGAGATTGTGTTGCGACTTTTAAGCACCGGTATTTGTCAAGTATATGCCGATTTTACTTTTTAGTTTCTTCATCTTCTTTGTTGTGCTCTTATGAGACAAATTTCTTTTGTTTTAGGCATTCGTGATGAAAATGATCATGCTTACGCTCCTAAAATTGTTCGGATCGGTCTCAAGGCACATCATTCTGTTCAGGCTGTATCTATGGATTATCTGGTATATACATCGACAATATAGTTTCTAGTTTTCTACATAAATTACTTAAACCGGCAATGGTCCCTGTGGTTTGCACTTTGTAAAGCATTTAGTCCCTAACTTTTGCCAAAAGTACATGGATGGTCCTTGTGGTTTGCGCTTTGCATTTTGCAACGCATTTAATCCCTAACTTGGACCTCTTGAAACCTTTAGAATTGTTGACTGGCGACTAAATATGTTACAAAGTGCAAACCACGGGGACCATCCGTGTACTTTTGGAAAGCTAGGGACCAAATCCAAAAAATTGAAAAACCACAGGGACTATCTGTGCACTTTACTCTTTTAAAAAATTGTAGTTGAATATTTATGTGGGAGGTTTGACTTTTCAGGTGGAACAAAAACTTGCAGGCATGGATTTCCAAACAGCTGACAAGCAAAAGCAAGGTGGTGGTGCAAGGGACAGAGACACTATTCGTGCTTCAATCATGGATGAGTCAGCAATCGTATGTATTTTCAACAGTATGGTGATTGATGAGATTTAGATTACCGTATGGCGTTTGATTTTTTTGGTTTTCTGGCAGGTTTTTTCCACTCTTAGTTTCAGTGGTTCAAGTCTTTTCACTAAACTTAACCGCAGTTTTGACATCGTTGTCATTGATGAAGCTGCTCAAGCAGTAAGTCCTACTGGAATTTGATTTTTCAAAATTAATTTTACTAAGGGTTAATATCATAAAAGTGTATATTAAATGTCTTTCAACTTGTAAATATATATGAAAAAGTCACTAAAGTAACTTTTGTATAATAAAGTCCCTTAACTGGTCTAAAATACGTGTAGTATTTTTTATTTAAATGATGATTTGTAAACTTTTAAATCGGTCAAATTTGATAAAGTGACGCTCACCGTTTTTGCCCAAAAAAAAAGGAAAAGAAAAAGTTGTGTCATCTTATTTTGACCATTTAAGAGTTAACAAGTCATTATTTAAAAACGTTCATAACCACATGCATTTTAAACAAGTTTAGGGACTTTAATATACAAAATTTAGTTTAGTGACTTTTTCGTGTATTTTTAAAACTATACCGGTATTTATGGTATTAACCTTTTTACCAATACCAAATATATTTGATAATTTATGACATTACTGGTCAACTGTTACCTTTCTTGAAAGACATTCGCTTTCTTTGTTTTTCGTTCAACAGGTGGAACCAGCAACACTAGTCCCCTTAGCCAGTGGATGCAAACAAGTATTTCTGGTATGTGCACTATGTTTTTTCTAAACATGATTCATGTAAATACGGTGACGTTTTATATGTTTTTATATATATATTTTTATTTTCTAGGTTGGTGATCCTGTTCAGTTGCCAGCAACGGTTATTTCTCCTGTTGCGGAGAAGTTTGGGTAAGAACTTGATGAGCGAAACAACACTTACTCTCATCTTTTCGGTCAACTTCTAACTTTGACCTTATTTATCTGTACTACAGTTACAGCATGAGCCTGTTTAAAAGGTTTCAAAAGGCAGGATATCCAGTGCAGATGCTGAAGACACAATACCGGATGCATCCCGAGGTCCGGTTTTACCATCTGTATTAGTTATTTAAATGTTTTTTACGTTCCAAAATCGTAACTGCAGCAGCTTATTTCTCACAGATACGAAGCTTCCCTTCAAAAGAATTCTATGATGGAGAATTGGAAGATGGATCGGATGTTAAAGACAGGACGAAGCGTTTGTGGCATAAATACCGTTGTTTTGGACCGTTTTGCTTTTTCGATATACATGAAGGGGAGGAAAAACAACCTGATGGAAGCGGATCGTGGGTAAACGATGACGAGGTTGACTTTGTGTTGCTAATGTATCATAAACTGGTCAGCAGTTATCCAGAACTTAAGTCTAGTTCCCGACTTGCAATAATATCACCTTACAGACATCAAGTGAAGCTCTTTCGTAGAAAGTTTATGGAAAGGTTTGGTGTCGATTCAGAGAAAGTTGTGGATATTAACACTGTGGATGGTTTTCAGGTTTATATTTATTTATTTTTAATAAAACATATTATATGTTTGTTTATGTTTAAACCTTCATAGCACATGAACAGTGTTTTTAAACCTGTTAAATGCAGGGCCGAGAGAAAGACGTTGCAATCTTTTCATGTGTTAGGGCTAGTAAAGAGAGAGGTATCGGATTCGTGGCTGATTTCCGTCGAATGAATGTTGGTATAACTAGAGCAAGAGCTTCCGTCCTGGTATCATTTGTCATTATATGTTATTTTTTTTTTTTTAATTTAGAGGCAGTTATTTTCTAATGTCATATTGATGTTCTGATTCCTGTAGGTGGTTGGTTCAGCCGATGCACTGAGAAAAGACGAGCACTGGAAAAACCTCATCACAAGTGCAGAGGAAAGAAATTGTCTCTTCAAGGTAGGTTTTCTTATGTCGGTTCAGCCGGTTCTGGTAGAATTTCTCAAACTGGCCGACCTGCTTCAGTTGAACGGGTTGGTCGGTTCCAAGGGTTTATGCCTCATCTATTTTTTTTTCAGGTTTCGAAGCCCTACGCCGACTTCTTTAATGACGATAGCCTTGCATCAATGGCATTAGAGGAGGCTGTACCAGATGCCCCTGATGACGTGGACCCTCTTTATGATCTTCCCCCTGAAATTGATCATGCTCCACCAGATGATGATTATGGAGATGATGCTGGGGGAGATGATGGGGGCATGGATGACTAAATAGTTTTATTTTTCTGATGACGGACCCATGCCAATTTTATTTTTTCTGTTTAATTATAGTAATTTTATTTTCCTTTATATCTTTTAAAATACATATCTATTTTTTGTAGTATTCAATATAATATATTTTTAGACTAGAAATGTTTGTTTTAAGTTTTAATTGCGTCTCCTATCTATGATACTATATAAAGGAAAAGTGACGTACAATATGGTAATTTTACCATTTTTACAAGTTGTGAAGCATTATGTATAAGGATGTGTAAGCCATTTCATCCAAAATTTTAAGACACCATAGGGGTAATTGGGGGATTTCAGACTCCTATATTGGCGATTGAATGCATCTGTTTCTAATCGATTCAATTGCTTCAACGCTGCTTCAATTCATGCTCAATTAATACATATAGAGAGAGAATCAGGCATAGATCGCCAGAAAGAGAATGGGGGGAATGAGAACAGGCAAGGAGAGGAAGGGACTTTGATGGTGGTGGTTCGATTAGGCGCCAGAAGGTCGACGGTTTTAGGTTCCGGCGACACTCTTCCAAATTCCTATAGAGAGGCACGAGGCCATGCCTGCGGAAATCACTATCTCCACTGCTATTACATTTCCAAAACCAAACCCTAGGTCACTCATCCCTCCTGTATTTCACCATCTTCGACTCATCTTCAAGCAACCATGGGTTTAGGTAAGGTTAACCTTCACAATCTCTTACTTACGTCTTTCAATTCCAGTCAGCTTATGTTATTAATTTGGTTATTGTAATGTTTTGGTTGATGACTCATGAGGTGAGATCACTCCTTTGTGATCAATGTTTTGGTTTTCCCACCGTTTCACAGGAAACCCCAACGTTTTGGTTTTCCCAATTCAAGCTAATCCAATCGAATCTCTGCTTATTGTTTCGATTCATGAACCTGCGATTTTGGAGTTCTTGGGTACGATTCTTTTTGTTAGTCAAGAACCCTGATTGGTTTTCTTTTAACGATTGCATATATGACAAAGGTTTTTAGGGAAAACCTAACATATTAATAATTTAAAGCTGATCGATTTTAGTACTAACAAACTGATCACAAAGGAGTGGCTCACGAGCACAACAACGGGTTGAACACGCTAACAGTCTGAAAAATATATATTTTTAATGTATACAACCTCCTAAGATGTTTTTTTAGATCGTTAGATAATTAATGTGATAATATTATATCATATATCAGGTTGGACCTGCTCTTGCCTGTGGATGTACGGTGGTCATAAAGCCCCCTGAGCTCACACCGTTTAGCGCCTTAGCAGCAGCTGCCCTGGCCATTAAATCTGGAATCCCACCTGTAAGTCTCATAAACAAACATCCACCAATGATATATATCATCCATATGTAAATGTTTATTTTTGCTTCAGTTTTTAAAATCATTTATCGCAGGGTGTCTTAAATGGGGTCATGGGAGATGCACCTATAATCGGAAATTCTCTACTTAAAAGCCCACAAGTAAGAAAGATAACATTTACAGGGTCAACAGCTGCTGGAAAGAAACTAATGTCTGGTTTAGCTGAGACTGTTAAAAAGGTAACTGTATTGATATTTATGTTCTCACTACCTTTAAACTTTATTGCAGTATGTAATGTGAAAAGAAAAAAAAAACAACCTTTGATTGTTGCAGGTATATCTTGAACTTGGTGGTAATGCACCTTTCATAATCTTTGATGATGCAGACCTGGAAGTGGCAGTAAAGGCGAGCGTAAGTGATACATTTTTGCTTCAGTGATAGGATAGAATGTTTTTTAATCTTAATATAATTGTAAACATAGGTTATATATCTGTAAGTTTAGATAAAACCGGTAACATTTTTCATTATTAATGTATGATTTTAGCACACATTATTCTGTGATTATTTCAGTTGGAAAGTAAATTCCTTTACACTGGACAAGCATGTATATGCACAAATAGATGACTTGTGCTAGAAGGTATATAACAACTGTTAGTTGTAAATAGTTAAAGGACCTAGTTGTTAACTAGAGGTCTCTACATGCAATTATAGATGTCCGTGCATGTAATTATAGGTGTCCCTACATGTAATTAATATTTACTTGTTGGTCCCTCCTTCCCCTATAAATAGAGGGATCCTCTTCATTTGTAAATACACATTCAATCAATACAATCTTTTCCCTTTCCATTCTCTTTACATGGTATCAGAGCTAAAGGTGTTTTAGCTCAAGAATATCCTCATTCGGGTGACCATTTCCGGCTCTCAGTTTAGAAAGTTCGTAGTATGCTCTGTGGTTGCAGCTTAGTCTGACCTTCCACATCAGAAACGGATTTTCTCTTTCATACCATTTCCGGTCACCACCAGTTCTGTCCTAAAAACCCGTTCCAGATCCGTTCAAACACACCCATTACTTCAGCTCACATCAAATCTGCTCAAACACCCGAAACCACCACAACCCGTCACACCCTTTCTTAGATCCGGCACTTTTTCCGGCGAGTTAAGCTACACCGCCACTATCACTGTGCTCGGAATCTCCCGATCTACAAAACCCCTCAAATCGCGCCGCCATCCGCCGCCGCACGCACCCAAACACGCCGCCACCCCTTTCGCCACCGCTGCATACGCGCCGCGCGTGACGGCGCGTGACACCACCTCCGGTCGTCGTCTTTCTTTCAGTCTCGTCGGAATTTATTTCCGGTCATTTCCGTGAAATCGGTTTTCCGATCTGAGCAACTTTCGTTTTCTGCCTCGGTTCGCGTGTTCGGGTTTCATCTCAGCTTTCCGCTTTTCTGCTTGAACATCTTTTCAAATGGGTGACGAACGAAATCACACCATTACATGCACCAAGGAGGAGTATGATTTGCTTCAACGGTTCCTTGCTTTTTGGTCATCGGGTCCTCAAACCAACTCAGTACAATCAGGTACGTTTTCTGGCTTTGACTTATCCTGGATTATTGATTCTGGAGCTACTCATCACATGACTGCGAATCAAGGAATTCTCACTAGCCTTCATAATACCTCTTGCCCACCGGTTAAACTTGCAGATGGTTCCTCGTGCCCAGTACGCGGCATTGGATCCATTCAGAACCCAGAAAGCCTAAACCTGTCTTCTGTTCTTCTTGTTCCTAACTTCCCTGCCAGTCTTTTATCTGTCAGTCAGATTACTAAACGAAATAATTGTTCCGTTACCTTTTATCCTACTCATTGTACCTTTAATGAACTAGGTACTAACCGAGTAATTGGTACCGGCCTCGAATCAGAAGGTCTCTATCGAATGTCTTCATTGTCGCATCCCAAAGCAAACATCTGTGAGTCTAGTATCTTTGAAACTCATTGTCGGTTAGGCCATCCCTCAGCAGCCGTCCTACGACAAATGAGACCTGGCATCTCTATTCCCGATAACTTCCATTGTGAGTCATGTCAGCTCGGTAAACATACTCGACGTCCTTATCCCCCAAAAGTGTCAAGCCGAACCATTTCCATATTTGAACTTGTCCATTCAGATGTATGGGGTCCATGTCCAGTTAAGACTACATTGGGCTTTCAATACTTTGTTACTTTCATTGATGATTATTCTCGTGCCACATGGGTTTACCTATTGAAATCACGTAGTGAAATCAACTCGATCTTTCGTGAATTCCATGCATATGTCAAGACCCAGTTCAAAACATCCATCCAAACCTTACGCACCGATAATGCTAAAGAATATATGTCCACCGATTTCTCTACATATCTCAAATCACAAGGTATTATTCACGAGACTTCTTGCGCATATACATCTCAACATAATGGTGTTGCTGAACGCAAGAACCGCCATATGTTGGATGTTACTCGCACACTCATGATTCATTCTCATGTTCCTCGTCAATTTTGGGGTGATGCTGTTCTTACTGCGGCTTATCTGATTAATCGTATGCCATCGTCTGTTCTTCATGGTCAAACTCTGTTTTCTGTTTTATTTCCTAGAGGAACTCCGTTTCCTCTTGAGCCTCAAATTTTTGGATGTGTAGCTTATGTCCATGATCATCGTCCCGGAGTCCCTAAAATCGACCCTCGAGCCATTCGTTGTATCTTCGTGGGTTACTCACGTGTCCAGAAAGGTTATCGGTGTTATAGTCCTTCTCTTCGTCGATATTTTACCAGTGCTGACGTCACCTTTGATCAGTTGTGCCCTTTCTTTCCAGAATCTTCCATTCCAGTTTCTGACCTGTTTCCTGATCCTGATATACCAGAGTCTCACATCATTCCTACCTTTCCTGTGTCACCTATTCCCTCTACCCCTTCGGTCTCAGACACCACAGTTCCAGCTCCTATAGCTTCGGGCCTTCCAACAGATCCTCCACCATTACTCTTCACATATGCTAGGCGAGGTAAGGAATCAACAACAGAGACTCTTGATTCACAACCAGCCTCTACATCTGGTACGTCCACAGTTCCACCACCTGACACTGAACCTGTTTCACCATTACCAGAAACCTCTACATCTGGTACGTCCACAACCTCTACACTGAACCTGACACTGCACCGTATCATGATATACCTATTGCCTTTCGAAAAGAACCTAGACATGCCACCCGTTATCCCATCCAGGATTATGTTGCTTATACTCACCTATCCACAGAGTCTCATGCCTTCACCACTTCACTTGATTCCTATCCGATTCCCAAAAATGTGATGACAGCTCTAGCTCATCCAGGATGGCGTCAAGCCATGGAAGACGAGATTGGGGCCTTACGGGAAAATCAGACTTGGGATCTTGAACCATTTCCTCCTGGTAAGCGTGTTGTTGGTTGTCGTTGGGTTTTCACTGTAAAACTTAACCCTGATGGTTCGCTACATCGTCTGAAAGCTCGTCTGGTAGCTAAAGGTTATTCTCAAGCTTATGGTATTGATTATGACGAGACTTTCTCCCCGGTTGCCAAGATGCCCTCTGTGCGTATTTGTATTGCTCTTGCTGCCATTCATCATTGGCCGCTCCACCAGCTTGATGTCAAGAACGCCTTTCTCAATGGTGTTCTTGAGGAGGAGGCCTCAAAAGTATGCAGACTACGTCGTTCCCTATATGGTCTCAAACAGTCTCCAAGGGCATGGTTTGGTCGCTTCTCTAGTGTTATGGGAGAGTTTGGGATGGTTCGTAGTACATATGATCACTCTGTATTCTTTAGACATCATCAGGGCCGAAGGATTATTCTAGTTGTTTATGTGGATGATATCATAATTACAGGGGATGATGAAGATGGAATTACCAAGCTCAAACAGTTCCTTCAGTCTCAGTTTCAGATTAGCGACTTAGGTCGACTTCGGTACTTCCTTGGCATAGAAGTATCTCGTTCCCCACAAGGAATACTTCTCTGTCAACGAAAGTATGTCCTTGATATGTTAACTGAGTGTGGCTTACTGGGTTGCAAACCGGTTGACAGTCCTATGCTTCCTACAAGAAAGCTCCTTCCAGAGGATGGAAGTCCAATGAAAGATCCTGAGCGATACAGACGACTGGTCGGAAAACTTAACTACTTAACTGTCACCCGGCCAGATATCTCCTTTGTCGTCAGTGTCCTAAGTCAATTCATGGCCACTCCATACACAGGACACTGGGATGCTGCTCTCCGTGTCTTAAGATATCTCAAGAGCACACCAGGCCTAGGGATCTTATATTCCGATCAGGGTCATTGTCGTGTGGGTGCTTTCACAGAAGATGGAGATGGACGTATATCTGGATTTTCAGATGCAGATTGGGCAGGCTGTCCTATTTCCCGTCGATCCACCACTGGGTATTGTGTTTTCGTTGGCGGAAACCTTGTGTCCTGGAAGAGTAAGAAACAACACACCGTATCCAGATCAAGTGCTGAATCAGAGTACAGAGCTATGGCAGATGTTACATCGGAGATGATATGGGTTCGTCGTCTTCTTAGAGAACTTGCGGTTATCTCTGAAGACTTGATGCGATTGTACTGTGATAATCAATCAGCTATACATATAGCCAAAAATCAAGTATTCCATGAGAGAACTAAACACATTGAGGTTGATTGTCACCTAATCAGAGATCGGATAGTTGGTACTCAAAAGGATCCTCCATCGATTCAGCCAATCCATGTTAGGACGGAATTCCAACTAGCGGATATCTTCACGAAACCACTCCGAAAGCCACAAATAGACTTCATATGTAACAAGTTGGGCATGATTAACATCTATGCTCCAACTTGAGGAGGAGTGTTAGTTGTAAATAGTTAAAGGACCTAGTTGTTAACTAGAGGTCTCTACATGCAATTATAGATGTCCTTGCATGTAATTATAGGTGTCCCTACATGTAATTAATATTTACTTGTTGGTCCCTCCTTCCCCTATAAATAGAGGGATCCTCTTCATTTGTAAATACACATTCAATCAATACAATCTTTTCCCTTTCCATTCTCTTTACAACAACAAACTAACTCCCTTCGTCTATTTCGTCTTTCTTGCATGACAAGACAAGTACCATCTTTGTAGGCATATATGACAAATTCATGAACGCCTTCTTAAATGCGGTTAAGAGCCTTAAAGACGGCAATGGTTTTAGTGAAGGTGTGGCCCAGGTAATTGATACTTAAAATATATTGACTTTACTTTCAGCTAAATTAGCAGTAATTACTAAAATATTTTTGCAGGGACCATTTATCGATGAAGCTGCTATACAGAAGAATGTGCGTTGTGGCACCAGTTAGCACCGGGTGAGCCACGTAGGCGGCCAGGTGGCTCGCGAGCACAACAACGGGGTGCCACAAGCGGTCACGCGTGAGCGCTGGGGTGAGCATGGTCGTCGGGTGAGCCACGTAGGCGGCCAGGTGGCTCGCGAGACACAACAGGTAGTCTTATATATAGTAATCAATAGAGTTAGTTTTTATTTGTTGTTTTATAGCTTTGTAATCATTAATCGCCAATTTTTCCATATATAGTTCTTGATGTGGTTCTTACAACCTCTCAAATCATTATTAACTCGTATATTGGCTGCTAAAAGTTAGATCATCTCATGTTTTCAAGTTTATGGTACAACGTTTCGTGAAAGGCTATTAAAGCGCTGGGGTATAATTGATGTTAATGATTGTTGCAGTTGTGATCAGTTCTTGGTATTTCACAATGAATATAATCCTTTAGAAATAACTATTTGGTTCTCTGCATAGTGGTGCTTGTTGCTGTAAACAGCAGGCTTGTCATTGAAAATCTTACGAAGGTGCCTGTGTTCAACTTAATTTATACATTTCGTTTGCCTCTTTGCTCTTCGACTAACCTACATTACTTTTACAGTATGGTTTATTGATCAACGCAAATTTTTGGTTTAGTTCAAGATCATTGAGAGACTGGCCACTTCTTATGTGCTGGTAATGGTGATTTTAAAAATTTACTATCCACTTCTCTTCATGTGAGTTGTAAGATTAAGCTTTTTATGGTTTTTCTTGTAGTCTTTCACTTCTGGTCTTCCACTTTCTGCATACATCATTGAGAAATTTGCATGGACCAAACGTATAACCGACTCTTTAAGTACATGATTTTAATTGCCATGCGATGTTCTTTCGTAAATGAATCACTGGTTCATGATATTCTGCACTTGATGTACACTTGTAGGCTGCTATCACTCTTCATATTATAATAACTACAATAGTCATTCTGTATCCGGTTTTCATGATCATGAAGTTAGTGTACTATATGCTATACGTCGAAAGGCTATCAAGTTTCATATTAGCTATTGTAATGCTTCAGCATACAACTTTTTCTCTTCTGCTGTCAAACGTGTAACAGGAAGCAGAAACGTTCTGTGTTGGCAGGTTCTAGTGTGATTGAATGTGATTGTATCCGAGGAACATATTTTGCATATGGCCAAAAAAATAAGGTCATCACTTCAAACCATATTCTTTATCCGTAAATAAGTATATGCGTTCGTCAACATTAAATAGATTGTGTGGATGTATGTGTGTACAGATGTTCGTGTTTCCCATTCTAAATAAATTTTTGCACATTAGACGTATAGTCATTGCATACCTTAAGTTATTTCCTTCAAGTTTCGTTCAGGATGCTTATGTCGCTTGCCTTTTTGTAGACTCGGATTGCCATGAGTTTTCAAGTCTGGCTTTGACAAAGCTAACAGAACTGATTTTAATAACTATTTTTTTACTTTAATAGCACCAAACAAACATGATGTGTAATAGTCGAAACGGGTCAGTTTGATTGTGTAATTATTTTCTAAAATTATTTATTTTTTAATAAAAAATTAGTTCATCTAATTGGATTACATACAATAAACGAGAAAAAAATAACCCGTTTCGACCCGTTTATGTCTAAAAACCATACAATGAACCCCCGTTTCGACCCGTTTGTGTTTAAAAACTAAACAATGAACGAGTTTCGACCGTTTAGGTGAGCTTATGTCTAAAAACTATACGATGAATGATTTTCAAGCCGTTTGACCCATTAGAGAAAAAAACAACCCGAATCAGCTCATTCGTAATAATCTATAAAACATTCAATTTTACAGGTCTTGAAATCTTAAGTCTACATATTTATATGACAGGTGAATACAAGGGTCTCATGGATCATGACCTGAAAGATGATGTATTCGGCTTCGGGGAGGTTGTTTTGGAGATTTTGACTAACTTTGATGTTTGTGCAGCATCTTTCAAATCCTGGGACAACTCATTGGATCATGTTAATGTTTTTAAGCATGAGATTAAGGACAACCAGTTAAGCTTTAGAGGCAAAAGGGTGCTTAAGGTATATTATGTTTTTTTGGTAACCCATAACATGTTCGCTTCGTTTGCAACTCTATGTACATGTAAATAAGTTTGATTTTTCCAAGCGATTTAACTTTTTAAACTATTATGGCAACAGGA
>JARYGA010056141.1:0-29485 GCA_030545235.1 Helianthus tuberosus
GTGGCTAGATTTAAATAGCTTAAAGTAGAAAGAGTTTTTAGAGATTCTGGAACTGTTTCTGTGAACAGATTGTTGCTAAAGTCTAGCTTCTTTAAATGTGGACACAATCCTAAATCAGAAGGTAAAGCTCCTGAGAAGTGGTTACCTTCTAAAGAAAGCTCTTTTAGATCATGTAAAGCAAACACACCATTGGGTATGGATCCGGTAAATGAATTGCGCGAAAGATCCAACGTTCGGATTCGGGTTAAGGTCCAAATACCCGAAGCGAAATCCGGATTACCCGAAAAACTATTGCTGGAAAGATTGAGATGGTTTAGAGTTGTGCAATTGGAAAGTGAGTGAGGAATGGGACCTTCAAGATTATTTGAGGATAAAGAAAGTGATCTAAGTGATAAGCAGTTCGTGAACAACTCTTCAGGGACCGGGCCGGATATAAAGTTTTGTGATAAATCAAGAAACTTTATGGTTCCGGAGTTAGTAAGAGAGCCCGGGATTCGATCCGAAAAACCGTTTCTACTAAGATTAAGGTGTTCTAGATTGGTGAGAAGTGATAACTCAGGGTTAATGTGTCCTGTGAAGTGGTTGTTAGCAAGTGATAGTACCTTGAGGTTTTGCAACTTCTCAAGCCCTTTACCGATCTTTCCGGAAAGATTTAACCCGTCGAGAGCGAGTTCAGTGACTCGACTGGTGACCGGATTGCAGGTTATGAACTTCCAAGAACATGGGGTTTGATCATCTTGGTTCCATGAGGAAAGATGTGATGAAGGGTCTGTTATAGATGATTTGAAGACTATTAGGCCTAAAACCTCTTCATTTAGGTTGAGAGATTCATCTGCATTGATGGTGAATGAAGGAACAAAGATTAATGCAAAGATGAACACATGAAGAAAGCCCATGATGAAAAGATGAAGAAACTATGAGAGGGACATACTGAAATGGGAAAATAGGGTTTTTTGGTGAATAAATTTGAATATGAAAATGGAATTTTGTGAAAGAATGTTTTTAGGAAATGACAATGAAGAAATGAGGCATAAGAATACATAATTTGTGGACCTACTTCACCACATGCATTCCCTTTAATGTCCAAGGAACCCGTGATCAGAGTTTGGATCTTCTATGATCACTATCCTAATTATTGCATATTTTTCTGTGTTGGTTGTCTTCGGTAAAATTCTAAGGACAAAAAACACTACTCTTCAGTGGCGGATCCAAAAATTTTTTCCAGTGGTTTTCTTTTAGTAGATTCTCACTATTTTTTACCAAATCATACAAGGTCCGCCCCTGCCGCTCTTCGAGGAGGATTTTACTCTCCCTTTCTTTTCGCTACGTTGGACACACTGACATGGTTGGTGAATGGTGATGTTCTAATTTGAAATATAGGTAATTCATGTATTATATTATATATTACAACTTCACACAAGATTTAATTATTATGCACAAATTATCTCTCATTAAGAGACAATCAAATAATAATTATGGCGATGTTGTCTGTCTCGTGTTAGCTTTTTTATAGATTCTGTGTTTAATATATGTCAAAAGTATTCCTCTAAAGACAAAACACTTTTTTTTCTACAGATATATATGTGTTTAAATTTGACTATTGGCTCTACTTCCTGTCGTAAGCCTATTGCCTAATACTAAGACGTTTTATTTTAAACCCAACTCCACCCACCACCCCATTATTAAATACCCAAACAAATAAAATAATTAAATATGTACTTTTTAAGATTTTTTTAACGACATACTAAAGGCGTATGGTTCCAGATCCGGTGCCAAGCAAATGAATTAGTCACATGTCGTGCGTGAGACTATACCCAAAGTAAACCAACGCCTTGGCTTCCTCGACCTTGTGCCGATTACAAGGGTGTGCCCCCAGTCGGGGGTGAGGTCAGGAACAAGACAGAACCATTTCTAACTGTTTGTTCCTTTGACAAAAGGTCTGCCTTCCTTGACCTTACGCCGGCTACACGAGATGCACCCGAGTCGCGCGGAGGGAAGAAGCGTAACTAATCATTGGACAAGTATAAAATGTACAAGTGACAGAGCAGTGGGCCAATAAGCGTTCAACAGGCTGTATCCGATCGTATTGCACGATTAACAATCGTACAGGAGATAAAAGGTACACAAGGACATACACGTGGCACCAATCAGTGTGCGCCAACCACTGCTCCACGATCTCCACTTAACTGCTGATGACAGACCAGACAACAAGGACAATCGTCAGGACACGTGGATGCATTCAGCATGCGCTAGCCACCCTCTCGTCGGGAATCACTAACGGTCGTGACAGAGGGAGCATAATGGATGTTCCTTGTTGTCGTCCTCAGGTCCAAGGCCCATCAACCCATCTCCTTCACAAATCACCATGGCTATAAATAGAGAACTTCACCTCCAGGTTTAAGAATCGCTCCCTTACCCTCTCACTTAATACACAGACTATTATCTCCAACCAATACTTATTATCACGCCGGAGGGTGGTTACAAGGAGAACCCCCTATTCTCCTCCTTGTAACGAGTTTACGGTGTGTTGATTGTTTTGCAGGATCATCATCGTTGTTTAGACGAGAACGAAAGAAGATTAACCTTATTTTGTCGAGGCACAAACCACAATCTAATCACCAGATTAGTTTGATGTTTCTTCACATACATATCTTTTACAAACCTAGCATAGATAACAAACAAAACAAAGAACTTAAATGGCTATTTTAATTGATACAACCGCACATCACATGGTAGCGATGAATGTAGCCTAACCATTAGCTAGACCACCAACATGGTATGAATCCTAAGTTTAGAAAAATAAATAAAAAACATTGTCACCGCTTGAAACAAAAGTGACAAATGAAACCAAAAGAATCAAAAAATATGTTTTGAGGGGAAATGAATTTGTGATTGGTGCCAAAACATAGTCGGTGAACTTCATTTGAAAGCAAATTTGGTAGTTTAACAGAGACCAGAGAAAAGATGAGATGGAATAACGTTTCAAGGGTATTTTTAATGAATTATTGAATATACAACAAGTTACCCACAAACTTTATTGAGGTATCATCGACTCGTGGGTGCTATCAGTGACAGATTACCCACGAAATTTAGTGGCAGTTCATAGGGCCAATATCACTGAGGGATCATCCATGCGCGGATGCTATCAACAACAAAACAAAAATACCAACAAAATATCGATGGTTATTTCAACTAGGGTCATATCTAACTTTATTAGAAATAACGAAACAAAATGTTGTTGTTTACAATAATGGAAATAACACGTTCAATACAATAAAAAACAGTACTATATTTTAAAAGTTTCTCATTATATATTATAAATTAGCAAAGTTATTGTGCATAACAAGTTGTACATTGTGCTTTGTACATTTTTCAAAAAAAAAACTTGATTTTTTACTTTTAACCCAAATATTTTAACCTTTTGCAATTTTAACCCTATATAATTTGTTTTTTTAACTTTAACCCAAAACTTTTCATTATTTGCAATTTAACTTCACAACTTTTGTCACTTATACTTTTCATCTTCCGCAAATTTTCGTTTTACGTATATTTCTAAATTTTTCGAGTTAATATAACGCAACGTGCATGTGTGGTTCAACGTTTTTGCCTCTATTTTTCCATTTTGACAGGTTCGTCGCAACACGCATATCCTAGGTTGAGTCAGTGTTGGTGGTCGATGACGGTTGTGTGACATTAGTACTATTTGACACTGTTTTACGCCCCGCTGCAACGCGAGGTGTGCTTTGGGGGTTTTCCAAAGAAAAAATGGATATGCATATGGTTGTCGTAACGTTGGCTTTGGGGGTTTTCCAAAAAAAATGATTTTTTTTACTTTTCACCCAAAAGTATTTCATAAATTACTTTTAACCCAAAACTATTTGTTTTTTTACTTTTAACTCAAAACTTTTTATCTTTCGCAATCTATACTCATAACTTTTTTTACTTTCAACTTTGGTCATTTATAGTTTTCATTTTCCGCAAATTTTTCGCTTTATGTTTGGTTGTAAATTTTGTGATTTAACACATCGCAACGTGTGTCTTTGGCTTAACGTTTTTACGTTTCGTTCTAAATTTTGCGAGTTAACACGATGCAACGTGCGTGTGTGGGTGAACGTTTTCCATCGTCTATTTTTTTCCCGTTTGACAGGTTTAACATAATGTGCGGGTCCTAGATCGACTTAGTTATAACTAAAGAATCTCTGCCGCATTGCGGCGGGTCGCAATCCTAGTTACAATAAAAAAAAGTTGTAATAATATTCAAAATATGTTTATACAACAATATACTATCTTGCTCATTTGATAGATCAGGGGTTGTTGGGTGGTGGAGATTCTAACAGACTTAGAACATAAGATCTTGTAGTGCTAGAAGTACACAGGTGATGGAATGTAAGGGATCATGAGTAGTCCAAAATCTAAACAAGCGACGCTTCTTCCAACCTCTAACATTCTTCTTCCACGGTTGTAGGTCAATAGAACATCGGACATCGAACAGTTTTAACACACACACACACACATATATATATATATACTATTATAAAAAGGAGAAGTGATGTACAAGATGGTAATTTTGCCACGCGTATCAATTTTAAAGCAACATGTACAAGATGCTTAAAGCCATTTAAGTTGCAAATTCTTCAAAATTTTAAGACACCTAAGGGGTAAATTAGGGTTTTCACCCATTGAATTGAATGGGATTTGCTGGCCTGCAAATGAATCGTCTCACCTTCATACCCACACACCGTTATATAATAGCATGTTAAAGCTGCGATTCGTGACCAGGAAAGCGAAGATGCTTGCCCTTCACCTTCATCACCGACTGAAGAGTGATGTACAAAGTTGTGGGATTTCACCCGGCCTATTGAATGCTTCGGTTTCTAATCGATTCATGTTTCAATTGTTCAATCGATTCATTATGTGTGCAGAGATTACTTCGTCTTCCCCTGTATAATCTTCTTCTGCCCCTTCCAGTACATACATCATCCGGTTCTTCTTTCTCATCGTCTTACTGTTGTGTTTTCCAAATGGTCTCCTGTTCGCGAATTGAAGGAGGACACCAGGTGCGCAATTTATCAGCCGGTGTTCGTGAAACCATTCAATCGATCAAAGAAATCGTTGTAGGCTACCCTTAAAGTGACCAACATGGACCTTGAGAGATCGTTCAGAAATTTTTATATCAAGGTTTTATTTCGAAATTTCCCCTTTTCTTTTGTTCCTTTACGTTTTCTTTAAATAAAGTGGTTATTTTTATCGAATTGTTTGAATAATATGTTTCCTGAGTAGATTTGTTGTTTGATTGTATTTAGGGATTGTACTTTGAGCAGGATTGGAATTTCATCTTTGCCTTAATGCCACTAAGGAAGTTCAAAAGATGATTAATTTTTTGATATGCTAGACAGTTTGTTGAAGGTGTGTTTCAGTTTCCTGATATTCTTAGTACAATTTTTCCCTTTTTATATAGATTTAGTTGTTTTAAGAGATATTAATTAACGTGATTCTTTTGCAGTTTCATGAATTTTCTGTTGGAAATTTCTATCGTATGTGGAATTTATATAACATTCAAGAGTTTCTTATTCAAATGTTACGAAGGTTGTATTACTTCACCTCGTAGTTTTGCAAATTTTAATCTCATCATATATTGTTCAACAAAGCTCTTCAACTATATTTATATGTGTAGAACATGAATTCCTTGTTTGTTTGGTTCTGGATTTAGAATATTCATTGTGAATTTGCAGTTCAACATTTGCACATATACAAAGTGATATAAGCTTACAAGTTGTTAAATATTAGAAAAATACATAGTTTAATACTTAGTTGACTATATAACTCAGCATAAAATATAATCTGAATGAAAAATCATATGAGATGCACATTAAGATTGTGATTATTGATATCAAGTATGTTATCCAGGGACAAATTAAGGCTAAAGGACTTGCTTCCTTGACGTCATCTCTTCTTAAAGTCCAATGTATGCTACCTAACCTTATTGTTGCTCGTAAAACATTATCTATTATCTAATGATTTTATTTCAATTTGTTATTTTCCTTTCTGGTTTCAAGTGAAGCCATCTTACAAGAGGGCAACCATTGATAATCTCATATAAGTGCACTTGGAGTTGTTAATCCTTCTCAAAATATGTATTTAAGAAGTGAATTTAATCTTATTAGTTCTTAATTTCTTGCTATGCAGTTTGACCCGGCGCCTAGAAGAGGCGAACCTGATGTCACGAGAAGAACACCTGATTATTTCTTGTGAAGTTGAGTAAAACTCGTGACTGGTTGAATCGTTGTTTTGATCTAACAAATATCTGTGCAAGTTCTTCATTGGTGGGCTTGGTGTCGTTGTAATTATAGTTATAATAATGGTTATAATGTTTAAAACATGTAATAAGAGAAGTCTAAGCCAAAGAAGTGCAAATGTAGAACTGGTACAAGAAGAAGGAAACACGATCGATCAAAATATTCCAATTGATATAATAAGCTTCACAAACTCATTTACATACGAGCAAATGCTGCAAGCTACAAGCGGTTTTAGTGATACAAACCTTATTAAGCATGGCCACAGTGGATACATCTTTTCAGGGAGATTAGAAGACGGAGTTGACGTAGTTATCAAGAGAATTGATATGCGATCCTCGAGAAAAGATTGTTACATGTTAGAATTGCAGTTATACAGTAAGGGTACGCACACCAGATTGGTACCTCTGTTAGGACATTGTTTAGAACACGAAACTGAAAAACTCATGGTGTACAAGTACATGCCCAATGGAGATCTATCAAATTCTTTGTACAGATCTACCAGTTTGGAAGACGATGGTTCGCAGTCGTTGGATTGGATCACGAGATTAAAAATTGCTAACAGAGCTGCTGAAGAGTTAGCGTACTTGCATCATGATTGCGATCCTCCCTTTGATCATAGGTAATTAAAAACTTAAATTTTTGGTTATTAATACTATACAAAAATCTTCTGTTTCTTGCTGGTTGTGTAGACTGTAGACATTGGGGCATTAAATTTGTTTTTTTCTAATTTACAGAGATATTCAAGCAAGCAGCATCCTACTTGACGATAAATATGATGTATGTCTTGGAAGCTTGAGTGAAGTTTGTGCTCAAGAAGTCGATGATAGTCAGAATGTTATCACGAAACTGCTGCGAATTTCATCGTAAGTATCATTTCTTTTGTGGATGTGCAGGAGCTCTGAATCAAGACCTTCTGGTATGTGAACATCTTTATAAAATCAACTTCTTTTGTATTACCCTCTGTTTCGTTTATATAATTTTCCGTTAAGAACTTTATTTTTTATTATATTTTGGAACAAACAGGACCACCACCTCCTAATTGTGCGTATGACGTATACTGTTTCGGGAAAGTTTTACTTGAGCTGGTAACGGGTAAACTCGGAATCAGCAATCCAGAAGATACATCCACAAAAGAATGGCTTGACCAGACTTTGACTTTCATCAACAACTACGACAAATATTTGATATCCAAATGCTGCTAATCCCCTATAGTTCAAGAGACTTGATCTACTGTGAGTTGAGACTTGAGTCTTTTAACTAGTAAATAGTAGAGGGTCTAAACTGTAAGCTTTCAATAGTTTAGGGTTTTAATTGTAATATGCTCATATACATAAACAGGACTCACTGAATGAGAATGGTATCGATGATTTGAGATAAACTTCTTCTTCTTTGTGTTCTTCTTTCTCTTTATCGATCTTATGCGTTGATTACCATTTGTGTTCGTAACATAACCAGTTGACTACTAAACCCTTAATTGGATTTTTTTTTGGTGTTCACATACGCGATGGTACCCACCAGCCCCGGTTTTGGATGTTAGAAAGTTGTTAATAGATAAATCCCGATTGGTGATTCGGTGCAAGTTACAAGAAATAAAACTAGCTTCAAAGAACGGGAAAACAGTAAATAAAACGAGCACGAGCCCGATGCCGATAACGATTCCGGACCCAGATTTCCATGATTTCGACACGGATAGATTGGAGGAAGTATTCAAACCGAAGCAAATACGGGCTATATACAATGAAGAAGACGGTATGCCACGTCTTTACTATCTGATCCGCGAAGTCATCTCGGTAAACCCGTTTCAAGTACACATCAGTTACTTGAATTCGAACCAACACCGAATTCGGCTCTATAAAATGGATCGAACCCGGGTTCACTGAATCATGCTGAAGCTTCCACGTTTTCCCTTCGGATATCGTTGACCAAGTCAACATTTTTTTCGCATCTTTTGGGCCGGGAAAAGGCAGGCCGAGGCGGGAAATGTTTCGGTTTTCGCACCAAGTTCCGTCGTGTTTGCTCCGAGGTCAAGCGCTTAATTAATCTGTCGGATGGGTGTTGGGATCTTGGCCCTGCTGCGACCCTCGAAGAGCTTCTTCGGGCCGCAATGGAGGAAACAACAGGAGCTAAAATGGAAGATTGATGATTGAAGAGTTAGTAGTGTGAGTAAGAATTGAAATTTACATAGCTAAAAGGGATCATAAGGGGGTGATCCTTTGAGAGTTTGGTTGAGCTTCTTGTATCATGTTTTAATACTGAATGCATCTTAACACTTAGTTTTTTTTGTTTTTTTTTTTTTTTTTTGTGTAACACTTAAGTTTATTAATATACTGATATAATATTCGTGATGATAATAACATTTTCTGGAGCATTGTTTAAACTTTAATATGTATTTCGAGTTACAATTTAAAACAAGTACATATAACTAAAGGCAAGAAACAAGAGTGTGATATGAATTATGTGTTTTATGTATAGTACCAAATTTAGGTAACACGTCTTCAAGCATCTTTGAGTTACTATGATATGAAAGCCTAATCGAATGAAAGATGGTTGAATATCATAAATTCGGCTTTATTCATGTATTTATTTTTAAACGGAGGTGTCCCTTAAAATTGGGCCTTTATAATATTTATAAGTAACCATGAGCCATTTGTTGCTTTTTGTAGGTTGTCAAATTATACCTGTTGATTTACTTTTTTGCTTATGTTTTTCACCACTGATACTAATTTATAGCTTTTTAACATGTATAATCTATATATCATCTACTATTAAATATTAAAAAGCACTATTATAACCAGTCACACATTGGGTTTAATCTATGTATTTTCATAATGTGTTCTATATTTTAATGATATAGTGTCAGTTTCTATGTATTTTCACGGTTCATCACCCCGTCGTAGTGTGCGGGTACGTTTACTATACTATATAAAGGATTTGAGACGGGCACTATGGTAATATCACACTAATTGGCTATTCCGCCGCAACGCGCGGGTTCCCCACTAGTATATATAGGAAGGAGCTCATGCGAGAACCACCTTTATTGTGAGAACCGCGAGAACCAATGTGAACACAACCTAAAATAGCTAAAAAAAACCTAAAAAAACCTAACCCCCACCCCCCCCCCCCCAAAAAAAAAAACCTAAACCCCCCCCCCCCCCCCCCCAAGCTAAAATGCTAAAAACTAAACCCCCAAAAAACTTTAAAAAATCTAAAAAAAATCTAACTTTTATTTTTAATATTTTTTATGTTAAAATCGCTACTTTTAGAAGCAAAAAAAAAACTTTTTTTTTTAAAAAAAAAAAAAATTTAAATATTTTTTTTTTTTTGCTTCGAAAAGTAGCGATTTTTTTATAAAAAATTCAAAAAAAATTTTTTTTGTGATTTTTAGCTATTTTTAGGCATTTTTGGTTGTGTTCACATTGGTTCTCGCGGTTCTCGCAATAAGAGGTGGTTCTCGCATGATCTTCTCCCTATATATATAGGGTAAGGTTCATGCGAGAACCACCCTTATTGCGAGAACCGCGAGAACCAATGTGAACACAAAATAAAATCTAAAAAAAATCAAAAGAGCACTCAAATTTTTTTTTTTTTTTTTATATTTAAAAAAAAAATCGCTATATTTCGTTACCAAAAAAAAAAAAAAAAAAACTTTTTTTTTCGAGTAACAGGTATCCATGCACATGTGCATATGTATCATTACTTCAACAAATTCGGTAATACGTTATCAGGAATAGACAAGTGCACTTTAATTTACAATACCATTAGTAATACACTACTTTTTACATTACCAATATTCAAATTGCACATGTGCATCATTAGGTATAACCATGATATAACGTGTTTTGGTATAAAAAGTTCGTGATTTTGAATGGAGAAGTAGGCCCATATACATGTTTTTTGGTTAGTTATATCTAGTGGTTGATGGTTTGGTTATAGTTGTCAATTTTTTATGTAATATGTTGATTGGATGGTATAAATGGTGTTTACATACATGTAATAAAGTGAAATATTGTTAATGGTATTGTATTATGGATGGTAGGAGGTAATGCTATTATATTATGGATGGTAGGAGGTAATGGTAATGTATTATGGATGGTATGATAGATGAAAGGGAAAGTGTATTCAAAGTAGTGTACCAAAACACCTTATTTCATGTTGATACATATAAATGCACATGTGCATTTCTAATATTAGTAATGTAAAAAGTAGTGTATTACATATGGTAGTGTAAATGAAAGTGCAATTGTCTAATATGTGTAATTAATTACGGAATTTGTCAAAGAAATGACAAAAATGCACATGTGCATGCTTGTGTATTATGGATGGAATGATAGATGAAAGAGAAAGTAGTGTACCAAAAACACCTTATTTCATGTTGATACATATAGATGCACATGTGCATTTCTAACATTGTTAACGTAAAAAGTAGTGTATTACACGTGGTAGTGTAAATGAAAGTGCAATTGACTATTATTTGTAATGAATTACGGAATTTGACAAATAAATGATACATATGCACATGTGCATGGATAACTGTTACTCGAAATTTTTTATTTTTTATTTTTAAATTTTTTTTATTTTTTTATTAACAAAATATAGCGATTTTTTCAAAAAAATAGTAAAAAAATTGGGTGGTTTTTAGAATTTTTTAGGAATTACTGTTTGTGTTCACACTGGTTCTCGCGATTCTCGCAATAAAGGGTGGTTCCTAACGGATCTTTGTCCTATATATATATATATGGGGCCGCTAGAATGAGAACCACCTCCAGTTGTAAGAACCGCGAGAACCACTCTCAACCAATCAGAATATGACAACTCAAAGGGTAGTTTGGTCATTTCCTTTTAATGTCTAATCTCTCCTCTCTCCTCCCTCCTCTCTCCTCTTTTAAAGTTCCAGGCTTTATTCTATCACCTCTCATCTCTCATTTGCAGACTTTCTTCTCTCATCTTCAAAGAACCCTACAAACAAACATCATCCTCCCTGCTCCGATCTCAACCCACCACCACATCGCAACCACCATCCTCCTGCTCCGATCTCAACCCACCCCTCCATCCGGGTCACCTTCAGTGATGACCGGCTGTCTTCCACCACCGCCGTCTCTATCATCGCCGCCGTGTGCGGCGGCGTCTTCGTCTTCCACCATCGCCAGGTCACCTTCATTGATGAGTGGCTGAACTTCTTGTGTTGGCTACTGGTTGAACTTCTTGTGTTGTTTGGGTGATGGCTACTGGTTGAAATAATGGGTGAAGGGGTGGGTGAGGGGGTGTCGAAACCGGTGACGGCCGGAGATACTTACAGATCTTTCTCTCCCTTCATTTGTCGGAGACTCTTTGTCGATCTGAAAAAGTGGGTTTTAATGGTATGTTTTTTTGGATCTTGTGTCTCTGTTTTTTTGGGTTTTGATCTTGTGTCTCTGAATTGTAAATTAGGCCCCCTTGGTTGTCGGCTACCCCCAAACACCACACCCTTTTGTCTCTAAACCCGGTGGTGTCGTCGATGCCGGTGATGTCGTCGATGTCGGTGGTGCCGGCGATGTCGGGTGGTGCCGGTGGTGCGATCGATGTCGGTGGTGCCGGTAGTTGGGTGGTGGCTAGAGGTGGTGCCGGTTTTGGGGGGTGAAGGAAGAGGGTGTTTTTTAGGGGTGGTGGCTACTGGTTTTGTGAAAAACAGTGATGTTCATGTTCCTTTTGCTGGGTTTTGGTTGAATGATGTTCATGTTCATGTTTTGTTTGAATGATGTTCATGTTCCTTCTGTGGGTTTTAATATGATCGACGGTGAATCTGTTTGCCTTTTGAATCTGTTGAATTTATTGAATCTGTTTGAATATGTGTTGAATGATGTTTCTTGTTCCTTTTGGATGTTTAAATCGGGTGAATCTGGTGCCTTATTGAATCGGCGGTGATGATGTAAAAAAAAACTGACGTTGGCGTGGCAAGGTTGGTGGAGGGTAGGTTTTTGAACCTGCAACCCCACTTTGCAGCCTCTGATTATCGGAAAATCTGAGCCAAAACTTCGTTTTTTTTTTCTAGAATCCACTCGTTCTTTTGATTTTAGTTTGTTGGGTTTTTTTTTTTATTTTTATTTTAGGCGTCGATGATGATAACAATATATCTGAGACGCTTCACTGAGTTTGCGATTTCTGGGTGCGTTCGTTTTTTCGTAAAAAAGTTTTTGTAAAAAAAAAATTAAACCGTAAACTTTTTTGACGTAAACCGTAAACTTTTTACTAAAAAGTTTAGGTAAAACGTAAAACGTAAATGTTGGGTTTTACGTAAAACGTAAACTTTAAACGTAAACTTTAAACGTAAAAGTTGGGTTTCGTGTAAAAAAGTTTTTGTGAAAAAAAAGTTCAACCGTAAACTTTTACGTAAAACGTAAAAAGTTAAACGTAAAACTTAAAAAAGTAAAACGTAAAAAGTTTAACGTAAAACTCAAAACGTAAAAAGTTTTACATAAAATAAATAAACTAACAGTTTTCTGTATGGGGTTTCACTATTGGTTTGGACCATAAAAGATAACTACTGTTCATTAATATACAATAGCTCTAAATCAGATACCACTTGTGAACCAAAGTCTAGAAAAATGAACCAACCATGACCTTATCCAAGGACTCCTATGGTTCTCGTGACACAATCTTCATCATGCTTGGAGTAGACTTTTTCACGAGGATATTTTATATAGATGGTTCACTGCTACAAATTAGTTAGCATTACCCTCCAACTATAACATGGTGGTTTTAATAGAAAACGGGTCCGAATTGCCTCCCAATGTGGATTATAATGATAACCGGGCTCTCTTTATCTACTACTAATAATGACCTTTTACAAAACAGAAATTGTTAGTGATTTTAGTATCTTCAACTCATTTTAGTTAATTTGGATTTTCTTAAGATCAAAACCAGATTTGGTTAAACATCGATACGAGCTAAAAGGTGTGGAGTGTGTTAGATATTTTAGTGTAATCCGGATTGACTTTGGTGACCAAGTGAATTATAATACACATAAAGCAAGTTAGAAAGTGCGGGAGCTCACACTTCTTTGAGTTGTTATAATTCTAAGTGTTTCCGGCGGAGCCTCTAAGCAAAAGGGGCTCCAAGAGGGCACGGGGTCTGGGGGCAGCGCTCTCAGGAGCAGGGTCCAAGAGGCGGCAGCCCCTGACGGGATCCAAGGGGCAGAACCCTTGGCAGGGGTCGAGCTGGAAAAATTTTATTTTTATTAAATTACTATATTGAAAATGACTTAGGAAAATTATTTTCTAAATAATCGTTATAGTTTTTGAGATAAAATTTAAAGGCATTGTAGGAGGCAATTTTAATTTTAAAATAAAAATAACTTCCTTAAGTTACTAGTTTCATCCCTAAATTCGAAATTAGGGTTCTTGATCACTTTCTGGTTCATCCCGAATTTCACATACACACATACATAAGTTCGGTTTCTCAATCAGAGTTGTATTCGATTGAACTATTCGAGAGAACCATCGAAATAATTTAATCTTAAAGTGATCACACGCTTGTTTACAAATTTCCCCAAGAGAGTGCACACTTGTTTGAGACTAATAAAATTATTGACACCGAGGAACCCCATGGAGGTCCCAAAGAGGCAACATACCCTTGGTGAGGTCCAAGGGGATGAGCAGCAACAAGCAACAAGTGAAAGTTGCATGAGAACTGATCACCGGTAGAAACTTTTATGGGAAATTCGATTTTACTCGTTGAAAGCCTTTGGAACTTACTTCGGATCAGAATGGTTATTAGATAGTTTCATTGGAACTGGTCATCAGTGGGTACTATTCATCGTTGGGAACCGATCATCAGTAGGAACCGAGCATCAGTAGATATTGATCTTCAGTAGAAAACTATATGATCAACAACAATTATGAGCAATGTGAAATTCGACTTTACTCGTTGAAAGCCTTTGGAACTTACTTCGGATCAGAATGGTTATTAGATAGTTTCATGGGAATTGGTCATCAGTTGGTACTGTTCATCATTGGGAACCGATCATCAATAGGAACCAATCATCAGTAGAGATCGATCTTAGTAGAAATTGATCCATTAGCTGTAACTATATGATCAACAACAATTATGAGCAATGTGAAGTCCCTATGACCCTTTGGATCGATGACGAACACTAAAACATTGCACTTGATCAAGACGTAAACGTAAAACAATAAAAGAAAGTGTAGCAGAAAATCTTTCATATAAAAGTCATCACAAATTACATATACGAAAGAGTACACATCTTCCCCAACCTAGTTTAGGTCACTGAGACCTAAACCCTCACTTTCCCTCTCTAATTGTTCACTTAGAACTCTCAAAAGTCTATATAATTTATCATCTAATATGTATATATAATGGTTTGATCTAATCCGGGACTTTTACTTAGTTCGGGATAACCATACTATACCACGGAACATCATTGTTTCGGGAAACAAGTTCCCCTAAACAAATACAAGAAATCTGGAAGTACTTCAGGGTTATAGAACCCTTGAAGTTTACATAATCCGGAACAACCATATCATACAAATATTACACTTTGACCCCTAAACTTTCTAAGTGTTTTGATCTTTCTCCTCAGAACTTGGACATTTCACAGAATTAATAAAGCCTCAGTTAGTCAGCAGGTTATTGCACTTACAGAATCCCCTAAACTATTGCTATCACATATGTGTGACACTGATAATCATCAATCACCAGCTATTGCAATTACAGACTCCCCCTTGACCGATGATTTCATGTCCTCGTCTGCTTTGGCAAAGACTTGATCTTCCTAACAGAGCTCAACAATCTTCAACCTGTCTAATTAAAGACTTGTTGCTAATCACTCAAATGGTCGTTTTGAGAAATCCAAAGAAACCAACATCAAACATTATAGACCATCCCCTCTCAATTTATTCCAACCAGCCTATAACCTAATGTAAGAACATCACTCGAACTGTGATCTTTAAGCTTAACCGGCAAAAAATAGAAACGTCGAATTTCAAAAGCATTACGTTAAACTCTTCAAATTCCACAAAGACATGAAGTTCAGTTGATAAGTGAATAACAAACAAAACTCCAGAAATGTGCATCCACTAAAGCATGATCAAAGTCTTCAAACGAGAATGTTTGATATCATTTTGTCTCGTATCTTCATGAATCAATCTAATTTCTTCATGAATCTACAAATTACCCAATGTCTTTCATCTTCGATCTCACCCTCAAAGAAAGACCCTCCAGATTGTTTCGACAATTCGACTAGCAACCAATCTTTGAAGAGGGACCAAGATAACTAATCTTCCCTAATCTAACCGGCATATGATAAGACTCAATCTTCAACTGATCAACCACCAAGAAATCCACTTCATCACGATCAAACTCGACTAAGTCAAGAACATACTAGACAAAAATCTGTTACACACGAGCTCTAAATTGTATCATGTTTTAAACGTTTCGCCACCAGTAAGATTAACCTAATTAATCTTAAGATTTCCACATGAACTAGTATCTTTAACGCACCTCGAGCATTTTGTTTTTGCAAATAAACAAATAATATTTGATATTTTTTTCTCCCCCTTTTCCTTGCAAAAACTCCCAAGTCCAAGCCTCTCTTTCTTTTCACCTTATCAAATGCACAATAAAAGTCACTAATTGTCAACAAAACTCTAATAAGAACCAAATCCAAACACCAAGAATCTAATAAATAACCATGGTCCATCATTACTGTACAAAATTTACAAAAAAAATTCTACCACCAAATTTTTTCAACACACTTATATCAACACCACAAACAAACAATGCCTTGTTTTTTTTTTTTTTTTTGATTACCATCACTTGTTCTGTACCAACAACTCAGCAAGTATCTCGGACAAGTCTAAGGTATCCGGAACTATCTTTATTCTAGACCAATGTTTCCTGGAACTTAATCTTTACCTGAAAATCAAATATTCCGGAACACACTCATACCCCGGAACCTAGTATTTTCAAGAATCTAACAGTTCTTCAGAATCCAATCTTTTCCAATGATTTCCCGAAAATCATTATTCCGGAACAAATATTCCTGAAAGTTAAGTAATATGAAAATATACACCTTTCGGAAAATCAATAAAGCATGATACACACTGAGATTGTGTGATTTTCCCGGAACAATCCAACAAACGCTAAGTTTTCCGGAATTGACAGTTACCACCCTTTCTTTTCCGGAAAACAATGATTTTGACAAAAATTTTCAATTCTCTTCAACTTTTAGATCAAAAACTTCGATCAAACACATCAAATCAACAAATTTTTTATACAGAATCAAGAAACAACTACGGTTAATTGTAATTTGGGTGATCAACAGCAATACACGCAACCATCAAAACTGAGTGATCAAGGTACTGCTAATAGAATCCCATCTTTAGACAATGTCGGACCATGGATCGACTTTACTCCTCATATCTTGTTTTGTCTAAAAAATATATTTGTAGTCAATGGTTCAAAGCTGAGATTTGCTTTGAGATCAAGAGTTCATTAATGTGAGAAACAATGCAAAGCAAGTGAAGTTAACATTGACTATGATAAAGAGAGACAACAACTTAAAGAGTTTTTACACCTTAGTTTTGGTTTTGTCTTCATTTCTCTTTGATTGATCATTAATCCATTTGTGTGATCCACGAATGTTTGAACATGAAAAGTCATCCAAACGTAGTACAGTCTATCCAGGTCCCACCCTACCAGCGACTGTGGGCTTCTGCCTTGTGTGCACATGTTGGTTGATTTTGGACAGATGATTCATGGTTGAACTAGTCGATCAATCATGTGGATATTTGGTGTTAGACCTTTACTTGTTGGATTTACTTTTTAACAAAAATTTCACTTGTTTGCCTTTTGAATCTGTTGAATTTATTGAATCTGTTTGAATATGTGTTGAATGATGTTTCTTGTTCCTTTTGGATGTTTAAATCGGGTGAATCTGGTGCCTTATTGAATCGGCGGTGATGATGTAAAAAAAACTGACGTTGGCGTGGCAAGGTTGGTGGAGGGTAGGTTTTTGAACCTGCAACCCCCCTTTGCAGCCTCTGATTATCGGAAAATCTGAGCCAAAACTTCGTTTTTTTTTCTAGAATCCACTCGTTCTTTTGATTTTAGTTTGTTGGGTTTTTTTTTATTTTTATTTTAGGCGTCGATGATGATAACAATATATCTGAGACGCTTCACTGAGTTTGCGATTTCTGGGTGCGTTCGTTTTTTCGTAAAAAAGTTTTTGTAAAAAAAAATTAAACCGTAAACTTTTTTGACGTAAACCGTAAACTTTTTACTAAAAAGTTTAGGTAAAACGTAAAAACGTAAAAAGTTTAGGTAAAACGTAAAACGTAAATGTTGGGTTTTACGTAAAACGTAAACTTTAAACGTAAATGTTGGGTTTCGTGTAAAAAAGTTTTTGTGAAAAAAAAGTTCAACCGTAAACTTTTACGTAAAACGTAAAAAGTTAAACGTAAAACTTAAAAAAGTAAAACGTAAAAAGTTTAACGTAAAACTCAAAACGTAAAAAGTTTTACATAAAACGTAAAATTTAAAAACATAAAAAGTTTAACATAAAACGTAAAATGTTTTACGTAAAACGCAAAACGTAAAACGCAAAACGGAAAAAAACGTTAACGAAAAAAACCGGGGCGTAAAACGTAAAAAACCGACGCGTAAAACGTAAAAAACCGGGGCGTAAAACGAAAAAAAACCGACGTGTAAAACGTAAAATAACGTTAACGTAAAAATTGGCGCGTAAAATGTAAAAAAAAACGTTAACGAAAAAAACCGGGGCGTAAAACGTAAAAAACCGACGCGTAAAACGTAAAAAACCGACGCGTAAAACGTAAAAAACCGGGGCGTAAAACGTAAAAAACCGGGGCGTAAAACGTAAAAAACCGACGTGTAAAACGTAAAATAACGTTAACGTAAAAATTGGCGCGTAAAATGTAAAAAAAAAAGTTAACGTAAAAAACCGGGGCGTAAGACGTAAAAAACCGACGCGTAAAACGTAATAAACCGACGCGTAAAACGTAAAATCGGGGCGTAAAACGTAAAAAACCGATGTGTAAAACGTAAAATAACGTCAACGTAAAAATTGGCGCGTAAAATGTAAAAAAAAAAACGTTAACGAAAAAAACCGGGGCGTAAAAAAAACGGATCTTCAAAACATTTTTTTTAAACAAATCTTTAAAAAAAATATACTAAAAATTTGATTTCAAAAAATTTGTTTAACAAAAAAATATGTTTATAAATAAAAAACAATTAAGTAAAAAATGGAATTAATGAATATGACAAAAAGGTAATTTAAAATTAATATATACAAAAAGACAAAAAAGACAATTTTACTTTTATACCCTTTAAGAATAAAATATTAAAAACATAATAAGACAAAAAATACTTAATATTATTTTTAAAACTTTTAATCTCATCCATCTATCTACTTGATCTAATGACCAGAAAGTGGTTCTCGCGGTTCTTACAACTGGAGGTGTTTCTCATTCTAGCGGCTCCCTATATATATATATATATATATTTAACGGCAAAGATTACGCACTCCTACTCCTAAACTAACTAAATACTAATTATATTCCTAGTCAATGTGAGATGAAAGAGTTTGTTTTAAATTTTTTTTAATCCAGCGTAGATCACAATTCATATATTTATTATCAGAAATTATTATAAAATAAATATTAAATAACTTGCATAATGTAAAACTAGAAACACTGTTTTTGTAAAAAAAAAAAAAAAAAAAAGAAACCTTATAGGTATTAAGTGAGGATATGGTTTGTACGTTGTACACCACCAATGTTAGTCACCATCAAGCACAACCTATGTTAAACACAATTCAACATGCTATTGCATATGTGTTAGCAACCACTTACACGGATAAGGAAAGAGATGCTCAAATACCATGTACACCACCAATAATATTACTCGTCCATTGGCTTGTCACATGAGTATGGTAACCAAGCATGCTTCATTTCTTTGGGCACTTGTGTCACACAACCATAACGGGAGGTCTGGACCCATATGCTAGCGACACCACACAACCAGCGTTTCAACAAACAAACGACCCGTCAGTTTTGGATTCTATCCAGAGTACAGGTCAGCCCTAAGTACGTTAATGGCCTACGTACAACTGACAAAATAAATAAACTAACAGTTTTCTGTATGGGGTTTCACTATTGGTTTGGACCATAAAAGATAACTACTGTTCATTAATATACAATAGCTCTAAATCAGATACCACTTGTGAACCAAAGTCTAGAAAAATGAACCAACCATGACCTTATCCAAGGACTCCTATGGTTCTCGTGACACAATCTTCATCATGCTTGGAGTAGACTTTTTCACGAGGATATTTTATATAGATGGTTCACTGCTACAAATTAGTTAGCATTACCCTCCAACTATAACATGGTGGTTTTAATAGAAAGCGGGTCCGAATTGCCTCCCAATGTGGATTATAATGATAACCGGGCTCTCTTTATCTACTACTAATAATGACCTTTTACAAAACAGAAATTGTTAGTGATTTTAGTATCTTCAACTCATTTTAGTTAATTTGGATTTTCTTAAGATCAAAACCAGATTTGGTTAAACATCGATACGAGCTAAAAGGTGTGGAGTGTGTTAGATATTTTAGTGTAATCCGGATTGACTTTGGTGACCAAGTGAATTATAATACACATAAAGCAAGTTAGAAAGTGCGGGAGCTCACACTTCTTTGAGTTGTTATAATTCTAAGTGTTTCCGGCGGAGCCTCTAAGCAAAAGGGGCTCCAAGAGGGCACGGGGTCTGGGGGCAGCGCTCTCAGGAGCAGGGTCCAAGAGGCTGCAGCCCCTGACGGGATCCAAGGGGCAGAACCCTTGGCAGGGGTCGAGCTGGAAAATTTTTATTTTTATTAAATTACTATATTGAAAATGACTTAGAAAATTTATTTTCTAAATAATCGTTATAGTTTTTGAGATAAAATTTAAAGGCATTGTAGGAGGCAATTTTAATTTTAAAATAAAAATAACTTCCTTAAGTTACTAGTTTCATCCCTAAATTCGAAATTAGGGTTCTTGGTCACTTTCTGGTTCATCACGAATTTCACATACACACATACATAAGTTCGATTTCTCAATCAGAGTTGTATTCGATTGAACTATTCGAGAGAACCATCGAATTAATTTAATCTTAAAGTGATCACACGCATGTTTACAAATTTCCCCAAGAGAGTGCACACTTGTTTGAGACTAATAAAATTATTGACACCGAGGAACCCCATGGATCCCAAAAAGGCAACATACCCTTGGTGAGGTCCAAGGGGATGAGCAGCAACAAGCAACAAGTGAAAGTTGCATGAGAACTGATCACCGGTATAAACTTCTATGGGAAATTCGATTTTACTCGTTGAAAGCCTTTGGAACTTACTTCGGATCAGAATGGTTATTAGATAGTTTCATGGGAACTGGTCATCAGTGGGTACTATTCATCGTTGGGAACCGATCATCAGTAGGAACCGAGCATCAGTAGATATTGATCTTCAGTAGAAAACTATATGATCAACAACAATTATGAGCAATGTGAAATTCGACTTTACTCGTTGAAAGCCTTTGGAACTTACTTCGGATCAGAATGGTTATTAGATAGTTTCATGGGAATTGGTCATCAGTTGGTACTGTTCATCATTGGGAACCGACCATCAATAGGAACCAATCATCAGTAGAGATCGATCTTAGTAGAAATTGATCCATTAGCTGTAACTATATGATCAACAACAATTATGAGCAATGTGAAGTCCCTATGACCCTTTGGATCGATGACGAACACTAAAACAATGCACTTGATCAAGACGTAAACGTAAAACAATAAAAGAAAGTGTAGCAGAAAATCTTTCATATAAAAGTCATCACAAATTACATATACCGAAAGAGTACACATCTTCCCCAACCTAGTTTAGGTCACTGAGACCTAAACCCTCACTTTCCCTCTCTAATTGTTCACTTAGAACTCTCAAAAGTCTATATAATCTATCATCTAATATGTATATATAATGGTTTGATCTAATCCGGGACTTTTACTTAGTTCGGGATAACCATACTATACCACGGAACATAATTGTTTCGGGAAACAAGTTCCCCTAAACATATACAAGAAATCTGGAAGTACTTCAGGGTTATAGAACCCTTGAAGTTTACATAATCCGGAACAACCATATCATACAAATATTACACTTTGACCCCTAAACTTTCAAAGTGTTTTGATCTTTCTCCTCAGAATTTGGACGTTTCACATAATTAATAAAGCCTCAGTTACTCAGCAGGTTATTGCACTTACAGTGTAACACCCCGTGTTTCGAAAGTCAAAGTCAAAGTCAAGATTGAAGTCAAAGGAAGAAAAGATTTCTAATTGCGATATGTCTCTCCTTGCTCAATTCCTGTTTTGACTTCTTTGACTTGTATTGTGTGGAGTATCTATTAATAATCGCATAGTAATAGCTATTTATCGCATGTTTAGTCGCTTTATCGCTATCGCAATCGCACTCGGAACTCGAAATACACATTTTGGTTATGGTTATACGTGTGTGTGTGTGCCTTATGTGTTACTTGTGCGTGTTTATTTATGTTATGTTGTGGTGATCAATCAAAACGCAAGCAAAACTCAATCGCAATCGAATCGCAAACGCTAAACGAATATGAAATAAGGATGCTTGTATGTTGATATATTAGTTGGGATTAAAAGTAATTTGACTAGGAAACTCTAACGCATCAAAACGCTCGCAATCGCAATCGAAACAGCAAAACTCGTCGCACCAAACACTCGAATCGAGTGGCCAATCGACCAGGTAACCAGTCGATCGACCTGCCGCTCGATCGACCAGCTGTTCGATCGGACTGCCAACCGATCGACCAGCCCCTCTCCAGCCCCTTTCCTCTTTGGGAAACTCTATAAATACCCCCTGTCACCATCATACATTCCACTTTTGGCAACTCTCCTCCGACCAGCTTATCCTCCCCACTTTTCTTCAGATTTCTCGCGATTCCGGTAAGATCTCGCCCTAAATCTTGTACTTCCTTAATCTACACGCACTCCTACACCTTTTTATCTTTTGAATCTTAACTTTTAACCATGAAATCATCAAGATTCAAGGTGTTCTAGGATGACGTCATCATGTGTTCATGAGAACTTCATGTTTCGGCCTCAATCCACCAAGAACAACTTAGATCTAACCGATTTCCACATAAACAAACAAAGATCTTTCATAGATCTAAACATATTCACAATGAAAAGGATTGAAAGATGGTTTTCCAACTTTCTTTCAACTCTTTTACACTCAATGCCTTCAAAACCGACAGAATCGGAGCTTGTGTCGACTTACTACTCATTCTTGTGGTTGTGTTGGTTCAAGATCCGGATTCTATCCATGAGACTACCGATTTCGGGTTTAACATGGAACACCGTCTCGAACAGTTAACTGGTCGGATTTGGGTGACTCCTGTCCGATCAGGTGTACCAAGTATTGACAAGGTTTCTGTTGCTTAAAACGTTATCAAAACGTCTCGATAAAATGACAAACAATAAAAACTACCAAGTGTAAGACGAACAGGTCGACCAAGACGGAGTGTCGTCCGATCGACTTGCACCTTGGCCCCACAATTAATTTTCAAATCAACCCTCAAGAGTTTTGGGAACACCGAACGGATTACCGTCCGATCGAGTTACCACTCGATCGACCGACCATCCGACTATGTGATGTTTCGAAACTTCAACACTTAAACAATTTTCAACATGTTCAATGCACAAAGGATGCCACCCGATCGAACAACCGTCCGATCGAGTGACAACCTGCTGAGAACTTGTTCTCGCTGAAGTGCCCAACCTATCAGACTGTCGCCCGATCGAACGGTCGTTCGATCGATCCACCTGAAAGGTAGAGATACTTCAATGTTTTCAAAATACTACAACGAAAACTTCAAAATTCAAGCCATCATACACAAACACATCCTTCCCAAAGGAAGTAACAATCCACTAGAACGGTCATCCGACCGGACGACCGTCCGAACGGACTGTCACTCGAACGACCGGCTATCCGATCGGACTACCATCCGATCGAACTGTTGTCCTACCCACTTGCACTCGGTATCGTTTTACGCGTCGCTTATCGTTATGCTATCAATCTGTTCAGGCTAATCCCACTCTCTAGCGCTCCCTTCAATCCATCAATCGCTGTGAGTATACTCGATCCCTTTTTGCTTTACGCACTTTTGGGTGTTACATACGTTACATATACAAAATCACATCGAACACACTACGCAATACTTTAAATCGCTAACCAATTACCGCATGTTATACGTGACTTAATGAATGCTTGTTTGTTATGTTTACACATGGAATGTTGTCTACCTGCCTTAACAATGATAGTACTATTAGTTTGGACTCAGCACCTGTTCACTTAGGGGTTGTTAAGGACAATTACCTACATGGCTCACAGTGCTGAGTGTGTATCGCGAACTGCCTTGGGCAGTCAACCCGCAGTCATTGGTATCGATAGGTTCATGTCGATAACTAACATGCCTCATTTTACACTGTGTACGTGCTGGTTATGCGTAACGATTTCGAACTCTATATGCTATTATCAAACTTGTATGCTCACCTTTACACTATGTGTATTGACTTTTAATTTAACGTATGTGACAGGTGCTTAGGATGCTTATTTGCTTACTTTGCTGTGAAATCGAGGCTAGGAAAGACCTAGGTCAACAATAAACAATTGTCTGTAATAAAAATCTGAGTTGTCGGAACAGAACAATTTGACTAGATCTTTTCTGTAATAATTGTATTATCATTTATGACATGGTATGGGACCTGTTGCTTTAAATATTTGGTAAATATAGTTGTTATGGAAACTTCTGGACAATCTGTTTCGCTCAGTGTCATGCCCCGATGTTTCCGCCATCGGTTGGGGTGTGACAGATTGGTATCAGAGCCATAAATATAGGGAATTAGGCAAGACTCGACCTAGTCTGGGTCGATGTCTTAGAGACCTAGTCTATAGTTAGGAACCAACAGACCGACTCGTGCATGTCCAGTAGGGATTATGTGTGAGCGTACTTGCTATTTCTCGCTATTCTCGCCTACGCTACACTATCACTGCACTCGAATATTCAAATATGAATGAGCGATTAAGTTGAGATGAGGTGTGATAACCGCAAACTCTCGACTAAACTGCTTGTTCAACCCACATTTTTACCATAAACACGAGAAATTGCATTGAAATAGGAGTGAAATCCATACTTTGACGCATAATCCTCTTTTATTTTATCAAAACAGGAACAAAGTTGTTGAGTCAAGGGTGAAACCCGAACCTTGACGGCTTGTTCTGACCTTTACTTGGTTTTACAAAACTCTCACCAAAGTCTCGTCGGACTCCAACGACTTGAAGTCACGGTATGACTAAAGGAATGCGTGTCGAACGCCCAAGATTCGAGGCAAAAGCACAGTCCTGAAAGTCAAAGTGTGTACAACAGGTCCCTGTGAATAGTCGAATCACTTTGGATAGTCAATGTCTAATAGCCGCAGACGATCTATTTCTCGATTTTTGTGTGTTTCGATTCTGAGCCCGCAACTGCTGACTCTGATGATTCGTCGATTTTATGTGTTTGTATGTGTATTTACCTGCTTATGTGTTTTAATTTTTGAAGACTTATTCGATTTTCGCTATCGCTTTGATCGACACACACGACTCGCACTACACTATACCTCAAAACGCTGACAAATCGCTACTACCATGAGGAACCACCGTACGCTATGCTGCTTGCTATATTATTCGCTTATACTATACTACTCGCTATGCTATGTGCGAACGCTCTTCTCGAACGATCACAAACGTTGAATGATAGGTTTCTGTATTCTGACTGCCTCTGTGTGCATCTAGACAAGTTACATGCTTATATGCATCTGTGTTTTGTGCCCTACGTGCTTATGTGCTTCTGTGCTTATGTGAACCTGTGATTATGTGCCTATGTGCTTACGTGGTTGTACGTGTTCCTGAGTTTTAGTAGTATTAGGCGTGTGAGGTGAGATTCGATTATATTGTGTTGAGTCATGTAGCGATGTCTGCTGCAGACAATGTCGTCATCTGGATCTCGCGCTACCTGAGATGCTCGCCGAAAGCAAGCAAACAAACGCCTCACTGCCATGATTACTATGAAAATGGCAAAGGTTATACCCCAAGTCGTCAGTGAACTGTATGAAAACATGAGCAAATCGTCTAAAGAATCCAGGACCGAGACTCCCAAAGCTGCTTTCAGCTTCAAACAGTTCAAGGCATGTGGACCGAAAGAGTTCACCGGCGAAGAAGGCCCTACGGATTTGTTTCAATGGTTTGACTCAATCGAAGTCACCCTGCAACAGAGCGGATGTCCTGATAATCTCCGCACACTGAACGCGACCGACGTCTTCCAGTCCCGCGCTCTAGACTGGTGGACGGCCGAAAGGAACAAGCGCAGAAATGATGCAGCTTACGGTCTGTCATGGGACAAGTTGAAGAACGTTATACTCGAAGAGTTCTGCCTTCCCCAAGAGCGCCAGAAGCTGGAGGACGAGTTCTGGCACATTAAGCAGAAAGAAGGTGACAACGCTGCCCTAATTGCTCGCTTTAAGCAGCTCAGCATCATCTGTCCCGATCAAGTGAAGACGCCCGACATGACGATCAAGAAGTACATTCGAGCTCTACCCGACTGTGTTGCAGATTTTGTGCATGCCGCAAAGCCAGCAACAATTGAAGAAACTTACTTGCTTGCCGCCGAAATCAACGACAAGCGAGTAAAAGCTGGTTTTTGGGATAAAACTTCAAAGAACCTGCATCACGTCACCGCCGCACCGACCGCCGAAACCGCCGTCGCTTAATCGTCAAAGTCCTCACGCCGCAAGAAGAAGAACAACAATAGCAGCTCCAGCAACAAGAATTGTGTTGTCACTACCACTGCTGCTCCACTCCAAGTCGTCCCGGCTCAGCAGCAATCGCACCACCGCCCAGCACCAGTTACCTATGCACCGCCTGCAAAACGTGCATACACCGGCCCTCACCCTGCCTGCCCGACATGCTCTTACCATCACCCGGTGGGTCTAGCTTGCCGTTTTTGCGCTCACTGCAATATGTACGGTCACTTCACTGCCAATTGCCGTACTGGTCCCCGTCAAGCACCAGCTCAAGCCACTGCCCATCAAGCTCTGCTCCCAGCCCCACAAGGCTAACAAGCGACTCAGGCACCCGCAGTCAACGCCCGAGTCTGCTTCGCATGTGGTGATCCCAACCACTTTGCGAACATGTGCCCGAACAGGGTTGTGAAACAAGAGCCTCAGCAACACCAGCAGCCTCAGCAGCAGCAACAAGCCGCCCGCGCCAGAACTTTCAACATCAATGTGCGCCAAGCCCAGGGTGACAACAACGTGGTCAATGGTACGTTCCTTGTGAATGGTATTTATGCTTCGTGTTTGTTTGATACTGGAGCCGATAACTGCTTTGTGTCGTTTGAATTCGAGAAGCTTCTTAGTCGTAAGCGCTCCCATCTCTCCTCGACGTTCGATGTTGAAGTCACCACCGGAAGAACTGTCGCCGTTAATTCTGTTCTTCCTGATTGTACTCTTGAACTCAACAATCACATCTTCCCAATCGACCTTATTCCGATGCAACTCGGAAGTTTTGACGTCATAGTAGGCATGGACTTTCTTCGCGAAAACCATGCTGAAGTTGTGTGCTTCGATAAGATGATTCGGTTCTCGCTCGCGAATGGTGAGTTATTGTGTGTTTATGGCGAAACTGCTTCGAAAGGTCTCAAGCTCATGTCATGTGTCCAAGCTAGCAAATATCTCCGCAAGGAATACAGAGCTTTCTAGGCTAACATTGTAGTAGCGGAGAAGGAAGGAAAAGAAAGGAAGGCCTGATGTAAACGATGTCCTAGTGGTTCGAGAATTTCCTAACGTTTTTCCTGAGGATCTTCCCGGACTACCGCCAAGTCGTGATATCGACTTTCGTATCGACCTCATTCCTGGAGCCAACCGTGTTGCCAAAGCTCCTTACCGACTCGCACCGTCCGAAATGCGTGAACTCTCGAGTCAGCTTCAGGAATTACTTGAGAAAGGCTTCATTCGCCCGAGCACCTCTCCTTGGGGCGCGCCAGTCCTTTTCGTTAAAAAGAAGGATGGGTCATTCAGGATATGCATCGACTATCGGGAATTAAATAAGTTAACTATCAAGAACCGCTATCCCCTGCCTCGCATTGATGATTTGTTTGACCAGCTACAAGGCGCTACGTGTTTCTCGAAGATCGATCTACGCTCAGGCTATCACCAGCTACGCATCCAAGAGGAAGATATACCCAAAACCGTTTTTCGCACTCGATACGGCCACTATGAGTTCGTTGTTATGCCTTTTGGTTTAACCAACGCACCCGCGGTTTTCATGGATCTGATGAATCGCGTGTGTAAACCTTATCTCGACCGTTTCATCATCGTGTTTATCGACGATGTCTTGATCTATTCCAAGTCGAAAGCCAAACACGCGCAACATCTACGTTTGGTTCTCGAGCTACTCCAAGGGAATCGACTCTATGCCAAGTTCTCCAAGTGCGAATTCTGGCTAGAGGAGGTTCAATTCCTCGGTCACATTGTAAATAGTCAAGGTATTCACGTCGATCCCGCGAAGATTGAAGCCGTTAAGAGTTGGATTACACCTAAGAACCCGTCTGAAGTCCGTTCTTTTCTCGGACTAGCAGGCTATTATCGACGATTTATCGAAGGATTCTCAAAGATTGTTGTGCCTCTTACCGCTCTCACGCATAAAGACAAGCCTTTTGTTTGGGGAACCGAACAAGAGTCCGCTTTCCAAACCCTCAAACGCATGCTTTGCAATGCTCCTGTTCTCTCATTGCCCGACGAAAACGATGACTTCATTGTCTATTATGATGCTTCCAACCTTGGTCTTGGTTGTGTTCTCATGCAACGGGACAAGGTTATAGCTTACGCATCTCGTCAGCTCAAAATCCACGAGAAGAACTATACAACCCATGATCTCGAGCTAGGCGCAGTTGTTTTTGCGTTAAAGATTTGGCGACACTACCTGTACGGTACCAAGTGTACGATCTTCACCGATCATAGGAGCCTACAACATATCTTTGACCAGAAGGAACTTAATATGCGTCAACGCTGATGGGTAGAACTTCTCAACAATTATGACTGTGAGATTCGTTATCACCCTGGCAAAGCAAATGTCGTTGCCGACGCTCTTAGCAGACGGAGTTATTTACTTAGCATTCATGATACCCGAGCCCAATTCGATCTCGAAACCCGCATCCGCGAATCCCAACATGCTTGTTTTAACGAGCCCACTTTGGATAAGGAAAGAATCTACCACGATGGAGCTCAGCTTGTGAATAAATCGAATGGGATATTCCACTACCTGAACCGAATTTGGATCCCTAAACGAACCAATTTGCGACAGATACTGATGGACGAAGCCCACAAATCCCGATATTCCATTCATCCCGGTGCCGATAAAATGTACCAGGACCTTCGCTACAAGTACTGGTGGCCGGGCATGAAAAGAGATATCACCCTCTACGTTGGAAAGTGCCTGACTTGCTCGAAGGTCAAGGCTGAACACTAGAGACCCTCTGGATTACTCGAACAACCCCCGATCCCTATGTGGAAGTGGGAGAGTATAGCTATGGACTTCATAACCAAGCTCCCGCGCGCGCCATCAGGTAACGACAGCATCTGGGTTGTTGTTGACCGTTTGACCAAATCAGCTCACTTTTTGCCTATACGGGAAGACTACAAGGTAGAACGATTAGCCCCAATCTACACCAACGAGATCATTGGTCGACATGGGATGCCTCGCGACATCATCTCTGACCGTGATGCTCGGTTTACCTCGCGGCTGTGGGAAACGTTTCAAGCTGCTCTCGGTACAACGCTTAATCGAAGTACCGCATTCCACCCTTAAACCGACGGTCAGACTGAGAGAACGATCCGTACTCTTGAAGACATGCTCCGTTCGTGTGTCATAGATTTCGGTGGTAATTGGGATGCTTACCTGCCATTAGTCGAGTTTTCGTATAACAGCAGCTATCATACCAGCATTCAAATGGCACCATTTGAGGCTTTATACGGAAGAAAATGTCGATCGCCAATTGTATGGCACGAGATCGGTCACT
>JARYGA010056142.1:0-37875 GCA_030545235.1 Helianthus tuberosus
ATACGGGTCGCATAACATTATACGAGCCGTATATAATTGTATACGAGCAATATAATGCTATACGACCTAATGTTTTTTTTTGTGAAATTTTATCACGTGTTTGTGTTTTTAACACTTGTATACGGGCCGTAAAATGTTATATGACCCGTATATAATTATTCTTAATTTTTTACAACTTTGTAATTAAACGTACTAATAACGTTGAATAATTTTCCACTGTATTATGTGAAACGTCTATGTTACAATAGTATTTGCCGTATTATTTTTTATATATATCAGATAAGCAAAAAATGTGCATATGATAAACAATACGATAACAATTATTAAACAAAAAAGTTAAAATGTAAACATAAGGTGACAATGTTTTACATCTAAAACAACAAAAGATAAATATTTACAATGTTTCAAATACAAAACAACAAAACCAAAATACAATAAGCAGTTACGGTGGTAGTGGCGTTGGTGGTGGTGGTGGTGGTGGTGCAGTGCCAGCTCGTGGAGGTAGGGGCGCGCTAGAATGCATAGTAATAATTGCCTTTTCCATCGACTATACGTCGTTCTGTATACGGGATACGTTCACCCATTCAGCAGCTACACCCGACTCGACCTGAGCCAGTCTCTCATCCACCCATGGTGGAGGCATCACACATTGTCTCATGCTCTGTCGCTCGTACGGGCGATCAACCTGTACATCCTCCACTCCCATCTGCGATCTGTCGACCGCAACATCAACTCCCCCTATACCCCGCCTCCCCATCCTCCCTCTCCCTCGCCTCCCTCACCCCGTCACCCTCACCCTCGCCCCTGGCCCGCCTCCCTCTGCGGTGGTTGCCCTGGGTACCACTCGGTACGACCCTCATCAAGCGACCAAATCACTCGGACCTTGTCCGGTAACACTTCGTGAGCAATCCTCATCAAGAACTACCAGATCAACCTGGTGTGTGATGGTCATATCCACAGCCACCTGCGGGGATAAGCGGCACGGACGGTGCTTCGCCAGACGGGTGACGAAGCCGCCACAGCTAATGTGGCTAGAGGTACGCTTAAAAGCGTACCTGGCGAAGTATGTGGCCAACTTGTATGCCAAGTCCCCCTCCCCCACCGATAAGTAATTTGTGTAAAAAGAACATGTCATTTTGGATGACTCACTCCCTGCTATCGTGTCGACCCGCAATCGTCATGGCGATACACCGATGTAGGTATCGGTGCAATGGGTCGTAAATGCGCGACACCCGCACCTTCGGGGATCGTGAACTCCCCGGTCACAATAGTGCGCCACTTTGGCCACAACACGTCAGAGGACGTTGTGGTCGGCGCATCCAAAAATGCTCGGGATACTGGCTCCTCTTGTGACTACAAACCCGAGGCAACAGCAAACTGAGGGAGCATCAACCGGCGAGGCTCCCCACAAAGAGTAAACGACACCGCGGTGCTATCCAAAAAATGTTGTAATCCCCTACCCCGGGTGTCCGTAAATGCAAACGTACATAAAAACTCTAAAGTAATCTTCCTGTGGGCCCACTCTCGGGCGGCCTCAAATATACGCGCCATGGGGAAGTAGCTAGCATGAACTCTCGGACCCAACCGATCGATCCAATCTCTGTCAAAAAACCAATATCAATGGTTTGGGGCGCATCCAGCTCCATCTCGCGTAATCTACCCAAAAACCTGTGGGCAACCGTACCTCGGGGATCGCACAAACAAACTGCACTGTCACCGTAAAATCATCTACAACCTCATCCTCCTGACCTTGTCCATGTTCGTGTCCCCAACCTCGAGCTCGAGCTCGAAGAGCTCTATGTGCTCCAGCCGTTGATGATTCAGCCATACCGTCTGTAAACAATAACAATCACAGGTCGGTAAGATTTATACGATTAACGTTCACGTATTATACGAGGTGTATACAATATGTACAAAACTCATAAACGTTTCGTATACGCATTTATTATACGTCTCGTATACGATCCGTATTATACCTCTCGTATACGATCTGTACAAAGTTGTATACGTTTCGTATACATACGTATTATGCGTCCCATATACATTGAAAACAATCATGGAAAAAGGAAAAAAACAAAACTAATAATTCAATGATATATGATCGTATATAATGTATACGATCGTATATAGCTTGTATATTGAAGTTGTGTACGATCGTATACAATGTATACGGTCGTATAGGCCTTGAATATTCAAGCTATACATGTATTACGAAAAGTTTAGGAAAATGTGTTGATCTAGAATGTTTCTCAAGTTTCTCAAATAGGGTGGACTTCTCTTAGGATCCCTACCCTATATATATATATATATATATATATATATATATAGGGTCGGGATTTAGAGAAAACGGTAGAAAGTGTGAGAACGGTGAGAACGCTTATTGATCGTCCGATCAAAACAATCTATGGACTAGATTGGTGCGGTGACATTTTAGTAAATAACAACAATTTTATTACGTGGACGCGCTTCATTAAGGGTAAAAAAGTAAAAAACCATTTCTCATATAAAACGTCATTTAAAAATAAAACGCCAAATACATTCAAAACGCCAGTTTTATCACTGGGTACTTTTTCTCTGGGTTTTCATTTAAGCTCTCTGACTACAAAAACGCCAAAAAATATGAAACGCCATTATATATAACGCCAAAGCTTACATTAGGATAAATGTTAATTGCATTTTTTGTTACAAAAATAACATCCCGCCAAAACTACACGCCAAAAAAATTCTATAAATAGAAACGCCTCACCACCTTTAGTTTATCATACAAAAAAAACACAAAAAAAAATACATAGTGGTTGCTAAAAAAAAATTACAACTAAATGTAAAACGCCAAAAAATACAACGACGGCAAACATCTTTTCTTTGATCCTCAGTAATGTTTTGCATGAAGCTTCACTGAATGATTTGTTACGTGAGTGTAGAAAGATTTTGCAGCATGAGATGGACAAAATTGAAAAAAGAGGGACTGATGACACCCATATGTCATACTGTCATCTTTGTTCCTGAAGAAGGTTTGGATGATAAGAAGAGACCTATACCAGAGTAAATGCTACTTTGGCCTCCATGATTATAATGAAGACGACAGGCAGATAGCATCCACCCACACGGGGTCGATCTATGTCTCCAACATCCACAAAAGACACTTCAACACATGAACAAAGAAAATAAACAATGCCAAACCCAAAACGCCATTTATTTGTCACATTTCTTGTAGTTTCAAAAGAAAAAAGAGACTGATGACACTGAACATTTCTTCTACTTGTGGTTTTTTTTTAATTTTCTTTATCTTTTGTTTGTTTTGTAATTTCAGTTAATAAATAACAAAAACAAATATTAATGCTATAATGAAAAACATAATAAAACGCCAAAATTAGCAAATGCGTATAAAACGCCATAATGCCATAAAAAGCCCTCAAAAAACTAACAAACTACAATAAAACTAGTTTGAACAACTAATATTATAAAAAAAAGTGAAACAATGTGCAAATAATATAAAAAACAAAAAGAATTCCAATGGTTATCTAACCGTCATTGGAAAACAAAACGCCATAATTACAGCCGTCAAAGATTTGACGTGTTACACCATAAAAACAGTTGAGAGTCTGAAAACAAAACACGGTAAACTGCAAAAAACAGTAAAATGAAACGACGGAAAACATAATTACTAACATTTATTATATTTATTTATCTTTTTCAAAACGCCATAATTACCTGTCATACGCGGAAAAAAAAAAGTCAATATAAAAGAAGACCATGAGAACCCAAGCTCAAACACGCCAAAAATATTTGACTAAAACGCCACATATTGTCCAAAACGCCAAAAAATTTAAAAATGGCTAAGGTTATTGCATGGAGGTTTGAAAGGAAAGATAAACGATTCATCATAAAGTTCTCTGATAGGAGAAGGGTAAAGGTAAGGACAATCAAAGCAATGCTTGGAATGAATGAAATGTTCAGAAGGATATCCTGGCCCTTGGAGTTCCAATAGACAACGATTGTGAAAGAACGAGAACTGTAATAAAAAGACTGAAGAGAAAATTTCCGGCAGAAGATGATGAGGATGATGATGATATTGAAGATACTCATATACCAAAACTTAGCAGTTGGGTATTGCACGAGGAAGAAGGAACACTTGAAGTGACTTATAAAAACGGGGTGCAATATTCAAGGCCAATAGAAGAAATGTTGAAGATAGGGTTGCTATCTATCATTGAACAACTCTGTGATTTAACACCTTCAAACGATCCAAAATCCAAGGATGCAGTCATATTCAAGAATAGGCTGCAGCAAAGAAGAGACAAGCTAATGGCGTTATACGCAAAAATGATATTTGATGATGAAGAATCTGAAGAAAGTGAAGAACAAAGCGATGGGTACATCTCTGATGTAATCCCACCTACGGAAGACTATTAGATTATTTTGATTTTCGTGTTATTGTATTTTTATAAAATATTAATATATGATAATCAGTTATTAACAAAAAAGATATAAAACGCCAAAAATAACATGGAAAAAGCCATAACGCCAAAAAATTACAAAAAGAACTAATTTAACGAAAAGAAATTGAGAAAAACAGTAAAACGCCAAATAATTAATAATTCTACACAACGCCAAAATTATCTTGCACGCAAAAAATAGCAGCATGTCAAACACGAAAATAGTGAAAGGAGAAGAATACTAAAAAGACAAAAAAAAACCCTCGGACACTGACCATGCCCCGCGCCACGTGTTCGGCCAGGATGCGTTCTCACCATTCTCACACTTTTTGCCGTTTTCTCCTGATCCCGTTTATATATATATATATATATATATATATATAGGGTTCGAGAGTGAACAAATCTTGTCCATTGATTTAGGATATCTTTAGATTAATAATAATGACAATTTTTTAATTATTTATGTGTAGAAAATAAATGAAAAGGGTATAAGGGTAAATTGTTAACTAATTCTCTTTCCAGTTAAATATTTAAGTACATTCTCTCTCTTCATTTCTCTCACCAATTAACTAATTTATTAATTTAAAAATATACACACTTACTATTCAACCAAACTATTTTATACACATACGTATATCCGTTTTATGCACATGCGTACATATGTAATTTGAATAATAAATATGTGTACTTTGAGTATTCAACACAAGTACATATGTGTATAAACCATTTATTAGTTCTGTTTGTATATATTTTATACACAATTTCTATTCAGCCAAACTGTTTTATACACATATGTATATCCTTTTTGTACACATAACGCACAAAGTTTCTAGGTCTTCATATGTAATCTTCTCTCTCATTTGTTTTTTTTATTCATTCTTTGGTTGTCCTCTTGGCTTTCATCAGACACCGTATATTAAAACTGTCGTTATACACATGTGTATCATTTAATTAGGCACTTGTGTGTTGCTATAAAAATCTTTGTTTAGACGAGGTGTAAAAATTACACATGTGTATAAGTAACTTTTGGTCAATTTTTTTGTATGTATAATAAGCATTTGCTGGAACATGACAAATGTAAAGTATGTATACACATATATATATTCGAGCCCCTGAAATTATACATCGGTGTATTAACCATATACTAATGAGATATAATTGGCTTATGTCCTCTTGGCTTGTTTCGAACACCATATATTAGAACCCGTGTTATACATCTGTGTATCATCCAATTATACATATGTGTAGTGAGAGAAATCATATTGTTTCTGTTAAATGTAGAATTTAATAACTAAATATATGGTATAAAAGTGGTTAAGCAAATTATAAAATGATTAGATGTGTAAAAGTTTTGTAAAAAGAAATATGATGCATGTCCAATCGATTGAAAGAAAAAGGAAATCGTGAACTTCATTTTTGTTTGAATAATGGATTTGAATTATTGATTATTGGATCAATAAATTGATTCATAAAAAAATAGGGATCAGTTACCATGTTGGTTAATTAATATTAATGACTACCATATTGAGTTTATATGTATAATTACAATCCTATCATTTTCATCTAAAAAGTAAATCAATGGCTTGGATTAGTTCACTAGGTTCACAAACTAGGATGGTGTTGACTCTTGAACCTAACCATATATAATATATAGGAGAAGGATCCGTTAGGAACAACCCTTTATTGAGAGAACCGCGAGAACCGATGTGAACAAAACCAAAAATACCTAAAAAATCTAAAAAACACACAATTTTTTTTAATATTTAAAAAAAAAAATTAAAAAAAGATTTTTTTTGTTGTTTTTTAGATTTTTTTTATAGCATTTAGTTGTGGGTTTAGCTTTATGGTTTAGTTTTTAGCATTTAGCTTGGGTGGGGGGTTTAGGTTTTTGGGTGGTGGTGGGTGTTTAGGTTTTGGGTGGTGGTGTAGTGAGTTTATTTTGTTGTGTTCACATTGGTTCTCGCGGTTCTCGCATAAACACTACCATATATATATATATATAGGGTAAGGTTCATGCGAGAACCACCTTTATTGCGAGAACCAATGTGAACACAATCAAAAATAGCTAAAAAAATCTAAAAAACCTAACCCCCACTCCCCCCCCCCCTCCCAAAAAAAATAACCTAACCCCCCCCCCCAAGCTAAAATGCTAAAAACTAAACCCCCAAAAAACCTTAAAAAATCAAAAAAACACAAAAAAAAAAAATTTAATATTTTTTACATTAAAATCGCTACTTTTAGTAGCAAAAAAAAAATAAAAAATTTTTTTTGCCTACTAAAAGTAGCGATTTTTTGATAAAAAATATTAAAAAAAAATTTGTGTGTGTTTTTAGCTATTTTTAGGTATTTTTGGTTGTGTTCACATTGGTTCTCACGGTTCTCGCAGTAAAGGGTGATTCCTAACAGATGCTTCTCCTCTCTCTCTCTCTCTCTCTCTCTATATATATATATATATATATATATGTATATATATATAGGCACTACAAGAAAAAACACTTGTAGGGACAAAATCTTTTGGGAGGACAAAAGTCATCCCTATAGAACAAGCTATGGGGAGGACATTTGGTTCATATATAGTTTTGCTGTATTTGAAATAAGTTTTTTCTATAGGGATCAAAAGTCGTCTCTATAGCTCGAAGTTAAATTGCTTTTGTTTTTTTTAAATTCTAATATTATAAATAAGGAACAAAAAAATGTTTTAACTTGTAGTGACCACAAGTCGTCTATATAACTTTGAATATTTTTTAAAAAATTTCATTTAATAATGTCGAAAATAAAAAAAAAGTAAAAAAAAAAAAAGAAAAAACACTTGTAGGGACAAAATCTATAGGGAGGACAGTAGTCGACCCTATACAACAAGCAATTGGGAGGACTTTTCGTTCATATAGAATTTTCCTCCATTTCATTTAAGTTTTTTCAGTTGTTGTTAGTGCATACATCTGTCGACTTCGTCTTGTATCGAGTCTAGTACTAGATATGTTAGATCAGGGCACATTGTACGGGAAAATAGAGTTTTAGAGTTGATTTCCCACGAAATGTTGATTTCCCACGAAATGACAAAATGTTGATTTCCCACGAAATGACAAAATGTTGATTTCCCACGAAATGAACATTGCACTTTCGTGGGGAATCAGAAACTCTATAAATAGGCTAGTGATCATGTCATTTGGTGGGGAATCAGGAACTTGTACCAAAGTGCTGCCGGTGTTTCCCGAAGTATCACCTGATTATTGAAACATGGCTGAGGAATTCTACAATGCATTTGCTACACCGGTTGCTCCTGTGACTGCTGCTGAAACATTGTACAGTGAGAATGAGACGGGTACTCATCATAAACCACCGAAACTCATGTACATTGAAGATTTTCAAGGTTGGAAAAATCGATTCGAGAATTGGGTACAAGCATACAAATTTGATGCATGGTGTTCGTTGTTGAAATATTATGAGAAACCAAAGAATGAACGGGGGATTGAAAAGGGTTTTAATGATTTTTCAGAAGCTGACAAGTTGAAATACACAAGTGAAAAGATGATGATCAGCATTCTTCAGCAAGCAGTTAAAGAAGATATTTTTGTTTTGCTTCAACATAATGGTACAACTAGATCAATTTGGGAAGCTTTGATTCAGAAATTCAGAGGAAGTGCAGATATGATCAAAAACAAAAAAGCTTTATTGAAGAAATCGTTTGATATGTTTACAGCATTTGATCATGAAACAACAAAGCAAACAATTGATAGATATTGTCATTTGGTATTGGAAATGGGTAGATTGGACATTAAGAAAGAGGATGATGAGTGGGTCGATAAGCTAGCTGAGGCTTTACCCCAACAGAAGTGGGGAACTTATTTGATGGTTGTGAAACTCATGAGGAAGTTTGAGAGTATGAACTTTGCACAGTTCATTCAGAAAATTGAAGAGAAAGAGTTGGATATCCAGAAGACAGCTATCATGACAAATCCAAATGCTAAACAGGATGTCAGTTTGTATTACAGAGGAAACAAGTTTGAAGCTACTCCCAGCCAAAGTCCAAAGACTAGTACTGCTTTTAGTGCTGATGGTTCTTCCAGCCCAAATGTCAGTACAACGACTCAAAGTGGTGGATATACTTCTTCATTTTCAAGTTTTGATCCAAACAGCAACACACCAAGTCCTCAAAAGCAAAGTTCTACAAATCTGCAGTGCAATGTTACATTGAACATTCAGAATGGTCAACATCTTTCTCCAGAGCTGGCTAAGCAACACATGGCATCTCTAGTCGCTATGTTAAAGTCATATGAAAGCTTAATTGCAGGAAGAATTGGAAATCTGATGCTTACTAAAGAAGATTATGACCAAATCGATGCAGAAGATCTTGAATTGATGGATGTGAAATGGTGTTTGGCTAGTGCATGTAGGAGAGCAGAAAAGTTTCAACAAATTACCGGCAGAGATGAGTTTCGAGGAATGGCTGCCTCTCCATTAGGTTTTGACAAATCAAAAGTTACATGTTTCCGTTGTAAAGGTAAGGGCCATTTTAAGAGAGAATGTAAAAACCAAGAAGCAACTGGGAATCAAGAAAAGAGCAATTATTATCATAAATCAATCTTTCATCAGATTGATCAACAACCTCAACAAAAGGATCAGAAAACTGCTCATGGAAAAATGATCGAAGATGCAAATAAGAAAGCTTATTTTGGGATAATATATCAAGATGATGAGTTTGTTGCTGAGGGATTTAGTTGGGACAAATACATACCTGGAACAGCTCTTGTCGCTAAAATTCTGGGTGAAGATGAGACTAATCAGAAAAGAATCCTGATTTTTCCAGATCTTGGAAGTGATGTTGATACTGATGATGAGGAAGAATATCTTAACAAATGTAGAAAAAGCATTGATCCTGACAGTTTTAATTTTTTCTATGCAGATAAAGTTGAGATGCTGAATCAGAAGAAGATTGCCCGCTTAAAGAGGGAGCTGGAAGCAGCAAAGTTACTCGCTGATGAAAAGGCGAAGACAGAAGCTGGAGAAACAAAAGTTGAAGCAGTGACTGAAAATGCAATAGAAAAAATTGTTGAAGTGGAGAAAGTGGTAGAGAAAATTGTCGAAGTTGAGAAACTTGTGGAAGTTGAGAAAATTGTTGAAAAAATTGTTGAAATAGAAAAGATTTTAGAAGTTGAGAAACTCGTTGAAGTTGAAAAGACTTTCGAGGTTGAAAAGATAGTTGAAAAAATGGTTGAAGTTGAAAAACCATGTTTAAAATGTTCAGAATCTTGCAAAGATTGTGAGGAGAAAGACAAGAAGATTGCTGAATTAGAGAAAGTTAAAGAAGATTTACTGTCTAATGTGAAGTATGTGAAAGAGTCATACGATGTGCTGAATAGAACAGTGGATGGTCTGAAAAGGACAAATTCAGAAATTGAAAAAGCAAATGAAAAAATGAGCGTAACATTAATGACAAAGTAGAGCGTCATCAATGAGTATATTGAAGTCTGTGCTAAGTTGAAGAAAGAAGTGGAACTTGAAAAGATTGAGAGTGAAAGGATTAAAAGATTATTGTTGAGTTACACTACTTGTGATTATTTGATTGATCGTGTTTATCCTACTGTTGCAGGTCTTGAAGCATTCATGGAGAAAAAGTCTGAAGATACTGATACTGGTAAGAAAGAAAGTGTCAAGTATAACAGATGTCCGCCCCCGATCCATGAAACTTATTCTCCCAGGAATCCTAACGAGGAGCGTCTAAAAAAGGCAGTCAACATCAAGTTAAAGTCTGAAATCATTGATGAATTACCAGACAATATTGATGTTACATTCACAGCGTCTGACACTGATCATGAGTCTGAGTTATTAAAGAAAGTGGTTGATCAGGTGTTGGAAATGGATGAAGAGTCAAAACCGGAGTCTAAGTCTGAAAGTTCGAGTTCGTCAGAAAAGAGTCCGAGTTCACCGGTTAAAAGGGTTTACAATAAAGAATTCTTGTTATCAAAATCTAATTTGAATGACGGATCAATCAAAGTGGCTTATACTTTGAATGATTCTGACAAATTATATTCTGATGAGGAATTCCCAATAAGAAGTGTTAAAACTGAAATGATCAAAAAGGTTTTCAAATTAACAGAAATTAATATTTCTGAAATAAAAGATTTAAATCTTTCTGCAAAACCTAAACCTTACACTTCAAGGATTAAACAAAGAGTTAACAAGAAAATGTGTTACGGTTATGGTTATAATTTCCAAAAGAAATCAAACCATAATGGTAATCTCAAAAAGAAAGGTCTTGGTTTTATTTCATCAGAAAATTATAAAAATCAGAAAACTTATAAACCAAAAACAAAATTTGTTTCAGGAGGAAGTTCAGAGGATGAACTGAAGAAACCGTTCTGGAAGCAGTCAAACCAGGAGTTTCTTGCTGAAGTGAAGAAGAATGTGAGAAAGTTTGCTCAAAGAGTTGACAGAAGAACCTGTTTCAAATGCCAGGAAGTTGGACACATAGCTTGGAATTGCCCCAAGACCAACTACCAAAAACAGGGAGTTTCTTCTAAATCTGTTTTGAGAAAGACTTCTGTTGATAAGAAAGAACAACCTGTGAAAAATGTTAAAAAGTTTGAAAATTCTACTTCTGAGGAAGGAGAAAGTTCAAATAGGTTTTACAAAAGAAGAGGTGATTTGAGTAAACAAAAGTGGGTGGTTAAAACAGATAGTTGTTCTGACAATGAATCTGATTCCATAAAATCAGAGGAGTCATTGGTTGAGAAAAAGATTGTGAATTCCGTTCCAGAAGTGAACGACGAGAATTTTCCTCAATTGTCAAAGGAAAATCTGATGTCGAAAGTGGGAAAGGTAGAGATCTCAAATCAATTCTTCGCTGATAAGGGAGAATTTGATGTTGAGAAGGCTTTCAACGGGAAAGTCAAACATATTTTCGGTAAGATGGTTGATGGGAAGGTTAAAAGTGCCAAAGATTTTTACAAATCAAAATGTTGGTGGGATAGATGTGTACCAAAATCACCCAAGGCTGGTCAGGCTTGGGTGGACATAATGTTTGAGTAAACACCTGACTTGTCGGAGCTTCCAGGTTGGTAAGTGTGGAGCAGGAATCGGCATCATTTTTGAAATGTTTGTTTGGTAAATCTACAGGTGATATCTTTAAATTGTTATATTTTGATTTACAAGTGATTATGGTTGGTGAGTGAACCTGTAAGTGGTTGAAAGAGGTTTTCATTGACAAGTGGTTAATCAAGGTCATTAAGTTGAACTTGATTGGACCATACTTACAAGTGGTATTTTGGAGAACAAATGATAAGTTTATTCCCTAACCTACAAGTGGTTTGAAAATCAACAAAACTAATTTTTCGGAAAAACCGTTTGATTAAAACAAACTTAGGTGTTTTGAAATCACAATGGGAAAATAGTTTGTTGTGAGGGGGAGTTCTGATTGTTTATGCCAAGTGGATGGCGATTTGAAGCAATTTGATATCGGTTGTAATTTTTTTTAAGAAAACAAACTGTACAGGTAGAGTATCAAAATTTGTTTTCAAATTTCCTAAAATGTGTTTGCATTTTAGGGGGAGTAAGAATTTTTCAGAAAATACAAAAACATTAGAAAATTTGAAAAAGTCAAAAACATGATAAAATTCAAAAATGAGTTTGTAGTATAAAAGAGGAAATGATAGTACATCAGTGGACGATCATAGCATGCTAAAGAAATGGAAACTTGAAAATGTGATAAACGGTTATCTAAAGATGTGACGGTAGGCTCAGCTAGACTAGTAGATTTGCGACAACGATACAAATCTAAATGAAAAAGCCTAGTTCTAGTGGGAAACATGATTGAAAGCATAGTACTTAGTTATGTCCTTCTTGATTGTGTGCCTACTCAGTAATCGCTGATTGTCGAAAAACATAAAACTGGTTAAGTTTGTGAACTTTCACAACTTTGCTGAAAAAGTCGCTGTGATTGTGCATTTCTTTTTGCAAAGATTTAAATTTGTTTTATTTCTTTATTTTGTTTAAGCATTGGACATTCTCTGCGTATACGTGAGTATCGAACTGGATGTTAGTGCCTAAACGTTCTGCTTTATTTTCTTTGGTGTTTCGTTTAAGCTTTGGATCACCTCTGCGTATACGGAAGTATCGACCTGGTGGTTAAAGCCTAAACAATTTCAACTTGTTTTATTTTTCTTATTTTGTTTAAACATTGGACTTTCTCTGCGTATCGAAAGATCGACCTGATTGTTAATGTTTAAACATTCTTAGTTGTTTTCGCACAAATCACAGTTGATAAAAGTTTAAAGGCATCACTTGAGTCAGTGTATTGCATGATGAGGGGATATGCTGAGATCGTGGGGTCCATAAGAATTTAGTGAAATATTAATATACCTTAACGTATCGGTAAGCATTTCGAAAGTTTTTAGATTGAGTTTAAGTGGACAACAATATCGTCAATCAACGTGAACCGTTTAGAGCTGAAAATGTTTAAAGCTTAACGGTGTTGGTGATTTGTCTCATAAACTGATATGATCCTCTTACACAAACTCACAAAAATATTGCTTGTAAATATTTCTTTACTGCATTTCATTTTTGTTATATCCAAAATTCCAAAAAGATTTTCAGTGTGTTTTAGCATAAATTTTGAAAAATCCAAAAAGATTTTCCACAACTGATATTGAAAAGCTGATTTTTAAAATTCCGAGTGCTGAACATGACGAACAGGTTTGGGAAAGTTTGTTTAAAGATGTTTGAAATGAAAATGATATATTTAATTGGTTCATCAGAAATTGACATGATAAATCATTTTGTTTGATACTTGAAAATGATGTATTCAGGGTTGTGTCTTCAAGTGATTAGCAAAGTTTCTAAATTTTGTTATATCTTATCTTTTATGAAACTTATGTTTTGGGTAGAGAATATGCAGGTGAGTCAGGTCACGATCCTGATCCTGTAAAAGACAGATTACGATCCCAGTAAGTGTTGAGGGAGAGTATGTTAGAAAGAGAGAGTCTGAAGATGCAAGAGTCAGATTGAGATTCTGGAAGCCCGAAGACTGATAAAGACTGAAGACTCGACACTTAAGACTCGTCAACATCTGAGGGGGAGTCTGTTAGTGCATACATCTGTCGACTTCGTCTTGTATCGAGTCTAGTACTAGATATGTTAGATCAGGGCACATTGTACGGGAAAATAGAGTTTTAGAGTTGATTTCCCACGAAATGTTGATTTCCCACGAAATGACAAAATGTTGATTTCCCACGAAATGAACGTTGCACTTTCGTGGGGAATCAGAAACTCTATAAATAGGCTAGTGATCATGTCATTTGGTGGGGAATCAGGAACTTGTACCGAAGTGCTGCCGGTATTTCTTGTGACTGTAATCGCTGTTAATTCAATATACAAGAAGTTTAAAGTGATAATCAAGCTGTTTCGAGTCTATACGTCTGTTTCCGCCTTTCGTATAGCCTAAGAACTCTTTTGAACGACTCGTTTGGGTCACAGATCGATCCAACAGACTCGATACAAGACGAAGTCGACAGATGTGTTAGATCAGGGCACATTGTACGGGAAAATAGAGTTTTAGAGTTGATTTCCCACGAAATGTTGATTTCCCACGAAATGACAAAATGTTGATTTCCCACGAAATGACAAAATGTTGATTTCCCACGAAATGAACATTGCACTTTCGTGGGGAATCAGAAACTCTATAAATAGGCTAGTGATCATGTCATTTGGTGGGGAATCAGGAACTTTTACCGAAGTGCTGCCGGTATTTCTTGTGACTGTAATCGCTGTTAATTCAATATACAAGAAGTTTAAAGTGATAATCAAGCTGTTTCGAGTCTATACGTCTGTTTTCTCCTTTCGTATAGCCTAAGAACTCTTTTGAACGACTCATTTGGGTCACAGATCGATCCAACAGTTGTATATGTATATTTGTGGGTATGTGGGTGTATATGTGTATGTGAATTTTTTTTAAAACGTTTATTTCGTTGATTAAGTTTCGGACCCCCTCAAATGATGATAGAGTCAACATCCGCTCAATTTCTTGGTTTGACCGTCAATGACTGCCTTTACGTTGTTGGACCATTTGACCATCATTTTGTTTATCATAAAAAACAAACCTACCACCAAAGACCATCACAATCTCAATCCTTTTTACCACAATGTGACACCTGTGCCTCTGTGACCATCAAACAAATACCAAACCAATGAAATATTGTATTTCATACTTGGGATTTGTATAAATATGTGTATCTTTTGCACATATCAATTCTTGTTCGATTTCAAGCTTTAAATCGCTTTCTGGAAGGTTATACGCGCACTGATGCGTAAATATAACCAGTTTAATGCAACGAACACTCCGGAATAGTGAAATAGGCTTAACATACCTTAAATAACCTTTACATAGCTTAGAAATAAGTTTTGGAGGGTTTGGTGTGGCGAAATCAAGTTTATTCGCTTACAGGGACTAATTTCGACAAACTGCGAAAGTATGCCGATTTGTACTGTAACGAACATTCTGGAACATGACCATAAGTTAAATATACCCTAAATATCATTTACATAGCTTAGAAATAGGCTTTGAGGGTTCGGTGTGCTTAAATAAACTTTTTGGTCATTCAGGGACTAAAAGCGTCAAAAAGTGCATAAGTTTGCATTTTCGCGCATATCTTACGTTCTGAATACATCCGGACATCCAAAACTTTATGTAATCATTAAAATACTTTATTTTAGTGATTGGCATGATAAAATTTCATTCGTCGCGTAATTTGGATCGTTTTTCGCATTCGTTCGTGTTTCGTCGTAATTAACCGAACAACGCAACCGTACGACCAAACGAACCGACATCCGAGATATTTTTGAGCATGTTTCATGTTCCCTATACTTTAACTTCATTTTAGAGCCTTGAAATGGGATTAACGGGGCTTAAACGTGTCAAAAATGCATCAAAAGCCATGTTTTGCACATTCAGGGACCAAAATTGACAATCTGCCATAGTTATCTTAGGAAGGGACCAAAATGGAAAATCTAAATTCCAGCTTGTTCCAGCTGTTCCCCTCATTTGCACATGGTTTTAATGAAACTAGGGGCTCCCATGGTTTCACAAAACCATGGGCACATGTGTACGGATGAGATCGAAGCTTGTTTTACGATGAACGATCTTAACGGTTGTGCAAAAACTATAAATACCCCATCCATCTCATTGTTGCAACTCACATTTGATCTTATATTTCTCTAAGTTGAGGTGCTTTCACTTCATACCTGAGAATAATCGGGTCAAACTTCCGTTCTTGGACCTTTTGTAAGTCCTCTTTCGTTCTTTTTCGCGTGAAAGTCAAACTAAGTTTGACTTTCTGCTTTGACCAGTTTATGGTCAACATGAAGTTCGTTTGAACTTCATAACGTGAGCATAATCACGATGGTTTTAGTCTCTTGTGACTATACCTACTGATTACCACGTTATCTAGGCATATTGGCGAGTCGTAGTTTCGGCCAAAATGCGTATTTTTGCGTATTTTGTAACCAAACTACTTTTAGGTATCAAAACCGTTTGTTTTGATACCAAACCTGTTTTCAAACCTTGTTAAGCATGTTTTAACATGTTTAGCTCGTCACTTTAGGTTTAGTGCTTATGTAGGGTCGTAAGGTAAGTGGTCTAAACAACCGCTTATACTTTCGAACCCGACCCGTTTGGTCGATCTTTAGGATCCGACCAAACACATTAAGTGACCATAGTTGCATAGGGAATAACCTTCCGAATAATACCTTATGGTCACGTCGTTTAAGTAGTTGTATGATAGGTAGTTTATATGCCTTAGGTAAATGACCAAAATGCCCTTTTTACGCCAAAATTCATTTTAAGCATATGTAACATAATTTTTGATATCTAAACTGATTTGGCAACAATATTAGACATGTTAAGACATATTTTACTTATCATAGGACTAGTTAGACGGTCCGAACGCGTTTTACGCGAACGACGCGTTAAAGTGGCGTAAGCTACCTTAACGAGTCGTAATGGGTCGTAAGCACTTAGGTTAGGTTTTGTTTTAGAATGTAGGCTTTGTTAAACCATATTACATGAGTCCCTACACTCATTTGGTTTACGAAACCTCATTTTATCCGATCCTCCGATTTAGGTCCGTTTATTTACATAGTTACCTATATTAGGTGTCGTTTGATTTCGTGATCCCTCTAGCTTTGCTTGGTTGTTATTCAAGACTTCTAAGCATCCTCAAGTGAGTACATAGACCCCTCTTTTACTGTTTTCCAAACGTTTTGGGGTGAAACACATGTGCCTACTTGTTATTTTCGTGCTTTCCATGTTTTCATATCATATACTTGCTATGTTCATTAGTACACTATAAGTACATGATTTCATTATGTTTTGCTATGTATGTTCACTTAACATGCTAGCACAATTATTTTACGTTTTGAACCATGTGTAATCGTTGGATGTATGTGAACCATTTGTAATCATTGGATGTATGTGAACCATTTGAAATCATTGGATGTATGTGAACAGTTTGTAACCATTTGATTTATGTGAACCAATTGTAACTGTTTGAGCCATTGGGTTAAGGAAGTGATTAGGTAACGGGGTGGGTGTAATGTGTTAAAAGCATGGTGGATACGCCGCTGGTACTTCCTATATATAAGTGCTTTTAACACATTATATATCGTTACGTTATCTAGATCACTTGGGTAAACGATTCCGAAACAATGTCACACAAGGATGTTTTCTGGATAATATAAACCATACGAGTTTTATTAACGAGTTTTAATGAGATATTTTACAATTTGATTTAATAAAACAAATGTTTTGGAGGTAAGAATCATGGCTACGAGATTTTGCAAATTATAACCAACTTGATTTAAGTTGGTTAATTATGTCGCAATATTATACTTTTCAAAACAAGGTTTTTAAATAAGTATTACAACATGTAAAACGAGCCATGAATCTGACACTCATATAAAACCTATGTACCCGCCTGCATTTTTATGATGACGTATTTTCACATGTGTTTCAGGTACCATAGTTGATGATGTTTGATGATGATTTTTGTGTACGCTCACATAGGAATGGGCGAGGCCTTAGTGACTTAATAACAATGAAAGTCTATTTGTTCTTGTTTTGTTTCTAATTCCAATGTAATGTAATACGTTTAATTTAATAAAACGAAACTGTTTAATCCATGGTTGTGAAACAATGATTCTGTTACAACACTCCCCGACGTTTCCGCCACGTTTTGTTGTTTTACGTGGTCGGGGTGTGACACACAACTAGGAAACCAAAACTGTTGGATGACCAAATGCTCATACCGGTTTCGGATCCATAACCTTCTCAACCACATCATGAGGGCTTTAACCGAATGCCACACATATAGTCACCGGAGACCCCATATATGACAAGTAAATGGAGCAACAGTTATCACACTAACTCGAATCGTCGAAACTGACCTAGGAAGTTAATGATCTACTCGAATAAGGAATCTGTAATAGGTGTGCTTGCCTGATTCCTGGTTTGTCGCCATCTAATAATATATGCAATTACAAGATGTTCGTCTCCCATGTATTTGAACCTATAGGTTTTCTTGGCCTCAAAATTATGTATATCAAAGAAACTTAACGAAAGATATCTCACTAATAAAGTATCACAATAGACATATGACAGTATTATATAATATAACGTAAGGATCATCAGAAACTAAAAAACTCCATATCAGACATGTGCGGTATCTATTGCATATATGTAGTATAAACAGTGTGTATGCAATTGATGGGTGTCGAGTGTTATATATATTAGGTGTATATTTTAAGCCCCTTTAACACTTTTTAGTCAAGTTTTAAATTTAAAAAACACGATATTCACTAACACTAGACACTCATATGGGCAAGTGCACCCATCGTGAGCGTAGTATAGTGTTGGTAAGATACCGATGTCGTCCAAGGACACAAGAGCTTTTAGTACCGGTTTATCCTCAACGTCTAATCAAATTAAAAAGTTTAGAAAAATGTTTTAAACTAAGAAAAATAAAAACTAAAAAAAATGCTGAAAAATAAAAATAAAAATAAAATAAAAACAGATAGACAAGATGAATCACTTGGTTCCGACTCGTATCTAGTGTAACCTTTGATTATTTCTGCACTTTTGCACTGTTTTAAGAGATTATCTTAGTTATTGTAGTAGGCCCCTCTTTTGAAGGTGACGTTACCCTCACCCCAGTAGTTTGAGTCAGCAAGGATACAATCCTAAAAGGGTGGATTATTGGAAGATAATTAATTAAGTTATTAATGCAAATTATGGTAGGCCCCTCTTTTGGAGGTGACGTTACCCTCGACTAAGTAGTCTGAGTCAGCAGGGATACAGTCCTAAATAGCCGGGTTATAGTATTAATAGTAGTTAACTTATGAGGGGATCAAAGAGTTTGGACCCCCGCCATCCAATACCGTTAAGTATTGAAGGAGGTCCTACTAAATTTGATCCAGGTCCATTGCAAGACCTCTAAACGCTGAACAATGGCAAGACCTTTACCAATCCGTTCCCTTAACCCCCGACCAGGTAGCCAACTTACCTCCATATAGACCGTGGAGATATGAATGGTGAAAATCTTTTATTTTATATAAACAGTAAAATAATGCCAAGACACCACGGACAAACGATAAGGAAAGATCACCTTCAACATAAGCAACTAGTTATTAAAGTCATTAATACAAAACCAAGTAAAAAGTGCGAAAAGATTAGAAATAAAAAGTATTACACTAGACACTTTGTCTTCACCAAGTGATGTAAGAGACTTAGGCAAACATGGCCTTGATTGCCAAGAACTCTTACGATCAATCTTGGATCCCGAGACGACTCACACACTCTACGATGGACAATGGATGATGGTGGTGGATGATGGTGTTATGGTGGTGGTGGGTGGTGGGTGAAGTGTGAGAGAGGTGGTGTGCCAAGGGATGGTTTGAGCTTGAGCCAAGCACTTCTATTTATAGGCTGAACAGAAGCTCGGGCACGGCCCCGTGTCCACATCCTCTCTTTCTTCATTTAATGCAGCTTTGTCTTATTAGTTGACCACGCCCCCGTGTCCGCTGAGCACGACCCCGTGTGCAGAAGAATCTTTGTACTATGAAGATTTGCTTAGATTGTGCGAATCTTATAGTTGACCACGGCCCCGTGTCCGCTGAGCACGGCCCCGTGGTGGGCAATAGAAGCTTCTACCACTTTGTCTTTTCTGCTGACACTTGGGCACGCCCCCGTGCTGGCTGAGCACGGGGCGTGTTCAGTCTTCTGTTGTCTTATTTTGCTTGGGAAGATGCTGTCGTGGGGTCGGGCATGTCACGTCTTGTTCCTTTTCTTGTATTTATGTTAGATTTTGATGTCTTTTTGCTTCTTTTGTTAATTTGAGCTCATTTAATCCTGAAAATACAAAAGGAAGACAAAAGCACACTTTTTCCAACATTAGTACTAAAAAGGGTTAGTTTTATGCCACAATTGATGAAATTTATATGTTGCATTTTACGCACATCAGCAATATATATTGTGTATGTGTATATGCAGTATATGATATCCTCCATTTATGTAATATGATACATATAATAGAACATCCCTGATGTTAATTCTGCCATAGGATTCATGCCTCCCTTAATCCAAAACATCATATATTGGTTAAATAAACTCCAGAATCGTTGATGCCCCTTAACTTCTCTACTAAATGAGTTGTTATTCTTTATTATTAATGATGGAACAGGTTAGTTTTATCGATTTTAATGTAGTTATGCTGCCGAATTTTAGTAAAAAAATCTAATGTATCTTTTAATGTAGGGTAAAATTCAAGACGAGTTAGCTAGAACGTCAAGAGATGTGGATAATACTTCACCAGTTGATGAACTACAGGTACTCAAAAGTGCCTTGGGTCATAGGAATGGGCACATACGCGGTGTTGGTCGTGTTGTTAAAAATGTCTCACGAAATATCGAGCTCATACCCCTCGCCACGACAACAACAACAATTGGAAGAAATGCAAGAAGAAATGCAACAAATGCGACAAGAAATACAAGAAATGCGACAACAACAACAAGTGCAAGTGCAACCATTCTCAAACCAAGCAATAATGGAACTACTACTACTACTACAACAACAACAACAACAACAAAAACATGCATTTCAAATGCAACAAATGGAAGCACAATTTCAATGCCGACTTAATGAATTGAAACGAAAAATGGGTCAAGTTGACGAAGATGATGAAGATGATGATTAAGAATTGGATATTTGCATTAAACTTTTAATTTGAAGTTTGTACTCGATAACTAATGTTTATTTTGAATCTTGGACTTGCTAACTATGACGAATATTTTGTATTTTGAATCTTTAGTATAATATGTAGTTTTGAAATTTCATGTTTAAATTCATTTTAAAAAAGAAGGGTAATAATTGTAAAAAAAAACGCATTAAAAATAATAATCTGCAGGGACGACATATTGTCCCTATAGAAAAAAATAGAAAAAAATTATTTTGAACTTGGTGGAACCACATATCGTCCCTATACGTTTAAACCAATTTTTTTTATTTTAACTTTATAGGGACGACTTTTGGTATCTAAAAGTTTAAACCAATTTTTTTTATTTTAACTCTATAGGGACGACTTTTGTCTCTAAAAGTTTAAACCAATTTTTTTATTTTTTTTTACTTTATAGGGACGACTTTTGGCCTCTAAACGTTTAAACCATTTTTTTTATTTTAACTCTCAGGGAAGACTTTTGGTATCTATAACTATAGGGATGACTTTTGGTATCTAAAAATTTAAACCAGTTTTTTTATTTTTATTTTAACTATATAGGGAAGACTTTTGGTCTCTAAAAGTTGATCTATGGGGACAACACCAATAGGGACCATCTTAATAACCTGTAGGGAGGGGCCTATAGGAACAAAAGATGTGGATACCATATGTCGTTCCTATAGGTTTAAAAGACCTATAGGGACGAAAAGTCATCCCTAAAAGTTCAAAAAAATTGGTTTCCACATATGTTTTTCCTTGTTGTGAGGGTAGGGATCCTAAGAGAAGTCCACCCTATTTGAGAAATTTGAGAAGCATTCTGGATCACACATTTTCCTAAGCTTTACGCAATATATACATATGTATAGTTTGAAGTTGACTATATACATATACGTATATAGTCAATTTTAAACTATACATATGTGTATATTACGAAAAGCTTAGGGAAAATGTGTAGTCCAGAATGCTTCTCAAGTTTCTCAATTAGCCTAGTGCTTCTTACATGATCCTAACCCTATATATATATATATATATATATATATATATATATGTGTGTGTGTGTGTGTGTGTGTGCGCGCGCGCGCGTGTGTGTGTGTGTGCGCGCGCGCGTGTGTGTGGAAAAAGACAAGGGTGAAAAGCCAGAGCCTTCTAGTTATAAGCAAGGCGTCCTTTGTTGCATTCGACATTTTAGTACATTTTATTCAAATTTCAACCCGTGTTTCGTTGTTTTAGTGGCGTTTCTTCAAAATACGATGTCGTGGTTTAGCAACTACCTTTTCGGTGAATACTTTGACGATTCCATTGTTTCAGATTCTTACGAGGGGACCGCTATTTCTGACTCGTATGAGAAACCTGTCACGTCCAACATGAGGGAGGAGGAGGTTGTCATTGGCATTCATTATCGTGACAATACAGTGCAGCTAGACTTGAATATCCCTGTGGAAGACTCATACGGGGTGCAGCTAGACTTGAATATCCCTGTGGAAGACTCGTACGCACAACACGACTATTCGAATTACGGTTACAGAGGTGAACCATATCCTTATTCTGAATATCTGTACGGCAGCCAAACTATCCCGACCACGGTTACAGTGGTAAGCAGAGCTTTGTCAAGCAAGACTCTCCGGACTAGGGAGATAGTGGTGAACCGAACTTTGCAACGCAAGACTATCCGGACCAGGGAGACGGTGGTGAGCAGGAAGATCTGTTAGTCGATGAGGATGGCCCTTACCCAATTATATTAATGTTTGATACAAACCTTACGTTTACGTCACGTAATGAGTTGATGGATTGGGTACAGAAGACAGGAAAGGAAAATGGTTACGTCATTGTGATTAAAAGACCGAATAAAAGAGGAAGTAATTTCAAGGTATGGTTTCAATGCAGTCTTGGTGGGGAGTATAAGATGTAGCTATAGTGAGGAAAACAGGTAGCAAGAAAGTAGGTTACCCGTTTGAGTTAATAGGGTTTGCGGAATCAAAGGCATGTTGAAATTATGGAATGATAATCAATTGTAACAACCAACAAAGTAGAAAGAACAACAGAGACAAGATATAGCGACAAAATGTGGTGACAAAACTCTTATTAACCCAAACCAAAACGTTTACCCCCAATATCCCAAATGATCTTACAAAAGTAAGATCTAATCAATACAGAAATACAGAAACAGTCTCAATGATCATCAACTGATGATCATCTACCAAACGGCTACAACACTCTCTCAACGCAGATGAGAGATGACTACAATACAACGAATCACAACGAACAAATCACCCAGAAACCCTAGATGATACAGAGAGAGTGACAGAGAGAAATTTGGGGGTGAATAATTCAAGAATGACTGATATCAGCTCTTTTATATGACTGCGAATCCATAGTTACACATTAGTCCAAAACTCCAGTGAATGATGATGGCAGTCCCTGAAAACATGCACTTTGCACCCCTCAAGATTTCCAGCCTGTATAATCTGTTGCAACAACTAACTAACTAAAACAAACATTAGCCCAATAAAGAAAAGGCTGTAAAATAGCTCAGTGATGTAGCCCATCATAGCAACGTTTAAAGCCCAACATGAATGAGAATAAACCAACGTATTATTTTTAACACAAACATCGAAGAAAACAATATACCTTGATGATAGTTCGTATATTTGAGATTTCTGAAGTGGGTACATGTACAATCAGCAGAGATGAAGCCGTAGATAGTATTAGGGTTAGTGAATGTGAGGCAGGTGAAAGAAAAGATCAATGCGTACTCGATGAAGAAATTAAAATTTCAAAATACGATTGCATCTGAAATCAAGAACATTACAACATATGAAATCGAGTAACGTTGTGTCCCAAGAAGAAAAAAACCAAAGTTTTAAAAACCGGTTTAAACCGGCCGGTAGTACCGGTTGAACCGTCTGATACAACCGGTTAAACCGTTCGGTGCACCCGGTTAAACCGCCTGATACACCCGGTTGAACCGTTTCTGAGCCCAACCCAGTATGGTATAAAAACCGGTTTTTAAAACATTGAAAAAAACAGAAGTTTCAGAAAGCAAAAAAGATATGAAAGTTTAATATCATACCTGAAATACTGAAGAAGGCGTGCTTTAAGGGGTGAGAGATCGCCGAGTGAAAACGACAAAAGCGCATGTTGATTTGATTCTCTATAGGGTTTGACAGGAATGGAGAAGAATTAGGGGGTGTTTGGGAGTGCTTTTCAAACTCTTTATTGACTTTTTGAAAAAGTTATTATGGAATGACTTTTTGAAACTTATGACTTTTCTCCTTACATACACCCTCAATTCCAAACCTCATTTAACTTTTCAAAAAACCAATAAGTTAATAAGTTGTTTCAAAAAGCTTAGCCAAACATGCCCTTAGCCAAACATCTCATATTTTTTGAAAATTGAATTGATTTGGTGTGTGAAGAAGGAGCAATGCTACATCATCAATCACAGATGCACCAGCCGGGAATCGAACCCGGGTTTGTACCGTGGCAGGGTACTATTCTACCACTAGACCACTGGTGCTTTATGTTTCTCTTTATCTATGTAAAGCTTCAAATAGGATTATAGTTGATAATTTTACATTTGCTTCAGGGTTAACAAATGTTATTAATATATGGTAACTCCTACTGTACTTGTAATGATTCAAATTGTTTTGAACATTTGTTTAGGTAAATTTACGTAATCCCCCATCGTTATAGCTACAAACTTTGATAACATGATTAATGTACACAAGATTTTGTTGATCTCAAATTTCCTAACTTGATAAATTTCTCACTTATATATTCACTTAGGCACGCGCTGAGGTATTAAAGAGTCCCATCACTTTGATTAGTTAGGGTCCAGTTGATACTAGAAGATGACGATATGGATATAATTTCAAAAGTTAGAAATTTTTGGTAAAGATATTTTCTATATTTTGAACCTAATAATTGTTTATAGTAACAAGTCCTTTATTGCTTGTTAAAGGGTTCTACACAATCTAATTTGCCCATTATGTAATATTGTTAACTACTGAATCCTCTTTACAGTTTTGTCTTCTACACCTGATTAACATCTCATGATAACTTCAGAAAAATAAAGGACTTACCTTCCCGCAAAATATGTCAAATTAAAAGTTAATTATTTGCTTAAGTGCCCATGGCATTATAGCATGGTAGCATCTTGAGGGTGGGACAAGACTTAGGGACCATTAGGTCCTGAGTTCGATTCTCACAGGGAGGGTTTTCCCAAATTTATTGGGATTCCTTCTGAATTGGTGTATAGGCATTATTGCCTAGTGGAGGTGGATATGATCGGATGGCTCTGCTCGTGGCACGATGATACTCTAGTGGTCTGTTAGTGATCCAAATTTACCGTTCAAAACAAAATTATTTGCTTAAGTTGAAGTACACAAGTATATAACCATTTTGTGAAAAAAAAAAAACACATGTATAAAAAAAAGTTATGGTTTCTATTCATTTCTAAATACGCACACCTTATGAAAAGCCATAATAACAAAACCCAAAATATCAGTCTCAAGCCCATTACCTTTCCTAGTGGGGCTTGGGCCTTTCTAAAATGTTGTTGGAAATCAAGTATTTACTAATACCAATATATTACTTCATCAAGTTGGTGGATGACAAAACTGATGACAATGATCAATGTGGTAAGTACATATGATTTCGCTCGGTGAAGCATAATAGTTCACTTTGGATTACCACATAACATCATCATCGATAACGGAACTCATTTCGCTGACAAGGCTTTTTCATAGCTTAACGATCAGAATATCAAACAAAATTTCACGGTTGTCGTATGTCCTCGAGTGAATGGGCAAAGCGGGATTAGAAACTACTCCATCATACAAATGTTGATCGCGCAACTAGGATATTCTGTGAGAAACATCAATGAAACAATTAAATGGCTAGAGAAACAATGCAAGAACAATGCAAGGTCAATTAAATATTCATATAAAAGGTTCTAAATACAAGAGGCGAAAGAGTTTAAAAAAAAGTGATATTGCCAATCTCAACACAAACCAAGAATTGCTTCTCAACTTGGACCTCCTTGAGGATATACCAAAAGTGTTTTTGTTGCATGAAGGCCGAAGCATGTTATAAGCAACACTTTGATATTTCACAATAAAATATTACATTTTTCGGATTTAGATGTTACAAACGTTGCTCTTCTAAGAAAAAGATGTTATAAATTTTAACAATTTCAATAAGCAATCCAATACGCCCTAAAAATCTATAAAATATCAACAACCCATCAATTAGTCACCTCCATCGCCCCCACCCACCAACTTACTCGTCTAGATGTTCCCAATCACCGCACCCTTCTTCCATAACCAGTCAATAGTCGTTGATTATCCAAGCGCAACTCAATTTCAACTCTTTAATCTTAATCATAGTTCAATCATTTAAAAACACATACCAAAATTCAAACATAATATGCCACTTAAATCAAACCTTAACCAAAATTTGAAATCAAAATCTAAGTGTTGGGGCCGAGGATCTTCGCTGGATATTCATTACATGTGGGGCATCGCCGTGTAGGAAAAGGAGAATGTGTGGGAGCCACAAATTTGGGAGTTTTTGTTTGCCCTTCTTTAGAAGCAATTGTTTTTTTATATGTTTTTCAACTCATCTTACAAAAATATACATTTTTTTTTTGTTATAGTTAAACCAATAAAAAGTTTGTGATGTGACTGAGTTAATAAAATATTTATGATTTTTGGAGAATGATCTAATGAAAATTAAAAGAAAGTATATTGTATTATATGAAATATAAACTTATTGAAAACCATAATGTGGAGTGTTAATATAGAGATAAAGAATAGTACTTGTATGTTTACCTTTATGTTCTTATGACTGAACACCTCGGATGGTGAAATTTTTTAAAATATATAACAAAACAAAAATACGTTTTTTAAAGTGTCAGTAATATCTATGATACATCGAATGTTATTTTTAAGAAAAGGTCATTTTCATTCTGTTGTTTTTCTACAAAAACTTTGATCACCTGTGAATCTATATATAATCTAAAATTTAGTTGCATGTTCTATTTTAAAACCAACATTTATGAAGTTTTAAATACAATACTTAAAATAATATTGATTAAAATAAGAGTTAATTACACAAATGGGTCCTGTGGTTTATAGCTTTTTTCGCCTTTGGGTACTAACTTTTTTTTTAACATGTTTAGGTCCCATGGTTTCAATTTTGTAACACCTTTGGGTACTAACACCAAAATTAGTTAATTAATGACCAAAATGCCCTTGTTTTTTTTTTTTTTTTTAAGATTATCAATGTAACACATTTGGGTACTAACACCTAATTTTATTTAAGATTACAAAATCTATTTTTTTTTTATTTTCATCTTTTTATTATATCTCTTAATTAACATAAAGTCTATTTATTTTTTTATTTTCATATTTTTATTAAATTTCTTATTTAACATAAAATCTACTAGTTACACCAGTAAAATCTACTAGCAATATAGTTTTATGTAAATTAAATATTTTACTCGTTTTAAATAATGTAAACCTTACTCGTTTTCAATTTTGGATAGATAGGATAGATAATAATAAATATAGAAACTGTATAAGTTCTAAAATAGTAAAATGTAAATGAACAAAAAAACGAGTTAAAAAAGGCTTAATTTTTTTTTCATGAAAGATATTTATTATTATCAATCATATCTATCCAAAATTGAAAACGAGTAAGGTTTACATTATTTAAAACGACTAAGAAATTTAATTTACATAAAACTATATAGTTAGTAGATTTTCATATTTTTATTAAATAATGTAAACCTTACTCGTTTTCAATTTTGGATAGATATGATTGATAAAAATAAATATCTTTCATGAAAAAAAATTAAGCCTTTTTTTAACTCGTTTTTTTATTCATTTACATTTTACTATTTTAGAACTTATACAGTTTATATATTTATTATTATCTATCCTATCTATCCAAAATTGAAAACGAGTAAGGTTTACATTATTTAAAACGAGTAAAATATTTAATTTACATAAAACTATATTGCTAGTAGATTTTACTGTTGTAACTAGTAGATTTTATGTTAAATAAGAAATTTAATAAAAATATGAAAATAAAAAAATAAATAGACTTTATGTTAATTAAGAGATATAATAAAAAGATGAAAATAAAAAAAATAGATTTTGTAATCTTAAATAAAATTAGGTGTTAGTACCCAAATGTGTTACATTGATAATCTTAAAAAAAAAAAAAGCAAGGGCATTTTGGTCATTAATTAACTAATTTTGGTGTTAGTACCCAAAGGTGTTACAAAATTGAAACCATGGGACCTAAACATGTTAAAAAAAAAAGTTAGTACCCAAAGGCGAAAAAAGCTATAAACCACAGGACCCATTTGTGTAATTAACTCTTAAAATAAATACTTAGAAATTTAGTTAATAAAATTAATATTATAATTCTAACAAATTAGGCTTAAAATAAAATTAAAGATAAACGTAACTGAATTAATGGAATTAAATAATAGAATTAAAGAAATTTTAAGAACAACTCTTCATCTCCTTCCATTAACTCTAAATTAATGGAATTAAAGGAGAAATTAGAATTATAAACATAACTAATATCATGAGTTTTTGTTAAGTAAATATTAAAAAAAACGTATATGAATTTACACAAAAATAAATACATGAATCCTTGCATAATTTAAGAGTTTTCAGTTACATAGTCTTTTAATTGGCATTTGATAGAATGGTAATATTGACCTCCACATTTATTGCGCATGTGTTTATACCGTAAATTATTGTTCTATTTTAAAATCACATCTTCACTTTCTTTCTTTATATCTCCCAAAACTCAAAACCCTTGATAGCAACTGGATCAAAACAACGTACACCACACACACAATGGCGACTACAGCGACTGTTGTCCGATCAATTTTCCGGTCATCATCCCTCCGTAGCGCAGCGTCGCGTGCATCCTCTCAAGCCAAAGCCGCTCGCTCTCCTTTTCGTATCGGTAGCTAGAACTCTCTCTCTAATCGCATCTTTAGGTAACCACCGTTTGATTTTTTTTACCCATGTTGAGTGTATATTCGGAAGCAATTCCGTATTTTGATGTTGTTTGTGATTTCAATACAGATGATTACAACTTATATTTGATCTGAATCTGTAGATATTTAATCGAAATTTGTATCTAAATTCGCTAATCGGTGTTCTGATGTTTGAAATCAGTATTTGCGTTTGGTGCTCCGGTGACTGGCGACCACACTTTTAATCAGGTCGGTTTTCTGTGACATAGCTATTATTTATTATTTCAATTTCTAACCCTAAACTGATCCTTGATATCCCTACTCTTCCTTGAACATCCGGTCATAAAACTGGTGATACAGGTATTCCGACGGCCCTTGATTTTTGCTCCGGCTACTGTTACGTTTGACCGGATAACACTAATTTACCACTCCCACTTCATGGTCGTTACCCCTTTATGCACTTTATTCTATTTTGTTCTTTGGTTTTTCGTTTCATATCTGTTTGTTGATTTACTGTTACTTCACAACTTTGTTTGTCAGGCGAGAATTTGGATGACAAGAGCTGCAAGAGTTCGATCTTCAGTTTGGAGAGTTAGCAGTAAACGCCCAGGTCATCTCTCTCTCTCTCTATATATATATATATATATATATATGTGTGTGTGTGTGTGTATGTGGGTCTGGTTTTCGTTTCTTATCTTTTTTTTTTGTTGTGAGCGTAGCACGTAAAGGGTGTTTGGATTTATGGTTTGAAAGGGATAAAGTGATATGGATAATTAACAAGATAGTGTTTTTGATGTGTTTCTGGTGTTTGAGGTTGTAACAATCAGATTTTTGAGGGTTTATCAAAAAAAATATTAATATAATTTAAGAAGTTAATAGATAATATGACCAAAAAAGCACACCTTTCACGTAGAAAGATAATTTGTAAATTGTGACTGATTAGAATTCTCTTATGTTAGATTAAAGAAAGGTTTTACTATGGGAATTTTTTTAGTTTACCCTCAATGATAGTTCTGTTGCAGGGGGTGATGTTGAGAAGTGGATTGATGTGATTCGGATCGGGTTAGAGGGTATAACGGTTAATGATGCGAATAAGTAAGATGTATAATGACTGATTTGATTAATGAGGTTTTTGATTGTTTGGTTTAACGGGTTGATGTTTTGATTGTAGATCGTTTAATGGAGTCTGTTCTAGGCTCGAGGATATGCTGGATAGTTTGTCGACATTGCTTTCGGAAAATTCTGTGTTGAATAAAGACGAGTTGCTTCAGTTGGCATTTGCTGCTATTCAGTTAGTTAATTCGGTAAGATTGGTTTAAAGAATTTATAAACCCTCCCAACGCGTGGGTCGTTATTGTTATCGTTATCGTTATTCCCATACATATAGATAGGTGGCTAAGAAGTGATTGATTGCAGGTATTTTGTTCCATGAACCAAAATCTAAAGGAACAGAGGAGGCACATAATGTCGAGGTCTTTCATCTTTTTCTATTGCGATTTTAAATGTTTTTGTTCTTTATTGTTGTATGAGTTTGTTATCTAAACGGGTTCGGGTCAGGTTCGGGTCAACCTGGTCGGGTTGGCGGTTGACCCGTTTAACCCATTTCTGTAATATTATATTTTTACAATATGTTTTATGTTATAAATTAAATTTGGTGTGTATTTAATTTTATACTTATTTGATTTGGGTTTTCCTTTGTTTGAATTGGGTATTTATGTGTTCTCTTATTTGATCCCAATTTATACGTTCTTGATTGCAAAGTTGTTATGTTAGGGTGAATTTGGTGCCTTTTGAAGAAACGTTACGTAGCTTGGAATTATTAGAAAATATTAACACTTTTGATCATCTTTTTGGGTCTTGATTGAAGTTGATGGTTGGTGTTTTGAATCTGCAATCGGTACTTTGTTGGGTGCATTGACTGGTGCTTTGATTGGTCAAGAAAGAGAGAATGGGTGCATTATTTGGAGCCATTTCGGGTGTGGTTATTTCGATTGAAGTTTCGAATCTGCTCTTTTTTTTGTGGCACTCTGATGAGTCTGGGATCAGATGCATTCTATACTTGGTGAGCAATTCTGTTTTCTCACATTCATATGGTAATTAAAGTGTTTTGTTAGCCGACTTTGTTATCTGTTATAGTTGATATTATTGATTCATGATTTATCTTTAATATTGATTTCTCACATTCATATGGTGAATTGGTGATATACGACCTGATTACCCGATGACGTAAACCCATTTACCCAATTGTATACCCGAAATAATTTCTTTTTTTTTTATTTTCTAAATATGGGCATGTCAAATTTGATTATGTGTAAAGCAAGTGAAGTGATATAAATTTTTAGCTGTTATATGCGTCCATGATTGTGTCACCATTGGTAAAAGTAGCTTCTTAAATCTTAATGATGTCTCTAATATGTTTATTTAATGAGCAATCAAACAAGAATTAGAGAATGTCTACATAATAATCGATGGTTATTATTTTTATTGGACAAACCACCACAACTAGATTCACCTATTATATTATGGCATCACGACCACTCAGTATTTCTAAATATGTAAATTAAGAGAACATCTTAGTTCAAGCATGAGAGTATTTATTAGTTTTTGCAACTGTTAGTTTTATCTAATCTGATTTTTAATTAGTGATCTGTGGCAACTCTTTTGTTTATTTTGTTTTGTTTTGTTTTGAGTTCACATAATATAGATATGGAATGAGAAGAATTTATACGATGTGATAGTTATAACGGGTAATTTAATAAACCCGCAGGTATACCCGAAACCCGTGAGTATACCCAATACCCGACGAATATACACCCAATAGATATTTGACGGTCTTTGGGCTGGGTTTGGGACAAGCTTTTATTATCAGATTTATAGTTGAGATTATCTAAACCCGCCCCGTTGGTGCCCCCACATTGAAGAGTATATTGTGAAGATAAAGTGAAGCCATCCAAGAGACAAAGTTTAGTCAAGGGGAAGTTCAGATGAGTGCCAAGGTTAGGATAATCAATAATGACATTGGTCTGGTAACTATTTTTTTTGAACTAAACTTTTCCCCCCTTTAATACTATACTAAATTACACCTCTCAAGAATTGAACCTTGATCTCCCTACAAGAGGTTGCTATTGATATATGGTTTTTGTCAATGCTAGATGATCTTGAACCAAATTGTAAATGACCTTTAGTCATGAATATTATTTGGTTAATCAATGATTGTATTATCTCATCTTATTGTTTCAGTTGCTATTAACATGATTAAAATCGTTTCTTAACTTATTGTTTCAGTTGCTATTAACATGATTAAAATCGTTCCTTAACTTTTGGTCCATGTTAATTTGGGATAATATTAAAATGGTTGATGTGTTGGTGATGATTTAGTCTGGTTTTATTTCATTTCAAGTTTTTAGGCAGTTACAATTTAGTCTGGTTTTATTTAATTTATTGTTGCATATTGTAATATGATTTAAGGTTTTCATATGGTAGTGAGTTCTCTCAATGATTTTTATGGGTTAGTCATGTATGGAGAGTCATGCGTGCACATATGTTAAGATATTTGATTTGACTAACTCATAGCCATTGCTTATGTTTACTTGCTTAAACCTGTTGTAGACAAGAAACTACTAAGGGGAAGGGCGACTACATGGGCATGCATTAGCGGCAGAAGATTTCGTGAATTATTGAATAAAACCGAAAGCTTTATGAACTCCGTTTAAGTTTTTTTTTCCTGTAATGTATGTTTTTAGACTTGGCATACATGTTTGTTCTTAAACACATTCCGCAAACAAAGTTTCCTGTGCTATGCACGCCTTAAATTTTGTGTGGCCGGCTCATGGTACAAGCTCTTATGACGTTTTGTATGGCTTCTCTTACATTGTCTTTTGGCTAATTACATTTTATCCATGCATAAACATTTTTCCCGAACGCACTACAAAATGAAGGACACTAACTGTTGGTCATGTCGTGCATCGCACGGGCCTACCCTCTAGTACTATTAACAACTGAGTGATATTGGAGGAGAAAATTAATTACTTTGATTTAGGGGTGTTAAATTTGTGATGCGATATGAAACCACAAAATGAATCTAACATAAAATTTGTTGGTTTGGGTTAATTTCAAGTAAACATGCAAACACACTTAGTAAAATGGATTGTCTTTGTGTAAACCTAACGAGTTTGTGGGTTGACTCGTTAAACCCTTGTGGGTGTATATATAGAGAGAGAAATTCAGGTTCACGTACAAATAGCCTTGTTGTGCTAAGCATGTGAATTGAAGGAATTAAACAAAAAGCACAGTGACATAATTGTAAATATTGTCAACTTTGTATAACTAAAATAATTATCGTAATTACTCTAATTATTAGTTTTGTGGTAATTACTCTAGTTATTAGTTTTGTGATAATTACGCTACACTAATAAGCAGTGTTGTAGAGATCGCTAGGCGCCAGTCGGGCGGTGGAGTACCGACTAGGGATTAATCGGGATTAATCGGATCGGAATTTATATATATAATTTTTAAATTTATATATATACACATACATTAATATCAATATAATACTTAAAAATAGTTCAAAATTCAAACAACTAAGTTTAAAACATAGCTAATCAAGTATTTAAACATTCAATACACACGTTAATATCAATATAATACTTAAAAATAGTTCAAAATTTAAACAATGAAGTTTAAAACATAGCAATTTAAGTATTTAAACATTAACATATCAGTCATGGTCTCATGGAATATGTTTTAATGGGTTAAAAACATGTTTTTTTGGGCCAGGTTGGAACTAAACAAGTTGGTCCATGTATTTAATGGTTAAAAACATTTGTTTGGGCCAGATTTAAACTAAAAAAGAGTGGGCCGACTTGGGCCGATTTGGTCCGCCTTGGACCGACTATGTCCGCCTTGGACCAACTAGGACCGACTTGACCGACTACCGACTAATGGTCCGACTAGCTCAAAATTAATCAGTTAACGGCCGACTAGCGCCTAGGCGCCGCCTAGGCGCCGATTAATTCCGATCTTTACAACACTGCTAATAAGTGCTTTACTTGTCACCATAGAGTAATTATTTAAACTTTATCATATGTAGAGTAATTATATAGTCGAGTAATTATATCTAGCGTAATTACCAAATTAAGCTAGATATAAAGTTATTGATTAACAATAATGCCACCATGCTTTTTTTCATGTTTCTTTTGCTTCGTATTCCGTATGTTAAATTCATTTGTATTTTATCTTTACATTATATAAAGTTATTTTTATATACACGCACCAGATGGATGCTCGTGTGTTGCAGCGGGTAACATAGACATTGGTAATTATGAAATATGCTAACTTTTCTTTTTTAATTTAAAGAATAAAATGTCTGTTTTAGTGGTGTAGTGTTCAAAAATAAAAATATTAACATATGAAAAGTTATGGACGTTTAAAAATCGTGGAAGGTTGGTTTAAAAGTAAACGTGTCTTTTAAGAACTATGCTATATGTTCTAAAACTTGTAATGACTTGAAGTTTTAAAATTATTTTCTTTTCTATCAAAAAATAAATTTTCACCTAGCCTTTTTAGAAGTTTTAAAATTATTTTCTTGTCTATCAAAAAATGATTTTCACCTAGCCTTTTTAGGAGTTTTATCTTATAAACAAATGTACAACTATTAAAAAAATTAAACTGGTTTAAAAAAATGTACAAAGAAGAAAATTTAAAAATAAAAATTGTTTGATTAACTTCTACATCTGTTTATAAAAATAATTTTATGAGCTTTTTATATGTAAAATTAATGGTTCATCGGTTCTCCACCTTTTGTGGTTCCTCAGTGAAACCCACCCCCTCTCTCTCTAATATATATATATATGGGACCGCTAAAATGAGAACCACCTCCAGTTTTAAGAACCGTGAGAACTTTTTAATCCGGGGCGAGTTGGACCAATTTTTTTTTTTTCAAAAACGTAGATGCTTGTATTATAAATACATTTGTAAAAAAAAAATTCAAAAAAAAAATGTCGTGTGTGTAGTTTTGAACACCACAAGTTTGTGTTTACGGGTACCGTAAATTTTAAATAAAATTTACGGGTCCCGTAAACGCAAACTTTGGGTGCTCAAAACTACACACCCGACATTTTTAAAATTTTTTTTTTACAAATGTGTTTATAATACATGCATCTACGTTTATGAAAAAAAATATTGGTCCACCTCGCCCCGTACGGTGTAGTTCTCACGGTTCTTACAACTGGAGGTGGTTCTCATTTTAGCGGTCCCCTATATATATATATATATATATATATATATATATATATATATATATATATATATATATATATATATATATATATATATATATGAAGGTTAACGTACAATAGCTCTTTAACGTGCGATAATACGCAACTTAATTACGCATGTTCATTTGTAAATTACGCACATTATAAATTTTTAACCCTAAATACACATGAAGAAGATATTACGCATGATCAAAACACAAATCACGCATAGATTGGTTTTACCCTTATTACGCATACTATATCATAATTACGCACGTTATTTTGTTGGTTGCGTACCATTACACGTTAAGATACTTTTATATTTTAAACTCTCTCTATATATGGATGAATCCGATGAGAACCAGCTTGAATTGAATAAATCATAAGAACTACATTCTGACTTAAAAAATGTTGATATGTTTATATATTAATAATATTTACTGGAAAAAAAAAAATAAAAAAAAACACTTATAAGCACACAAAAAATGAGTCATAATATCACAAATATTTAATTACCAAACTTTTTATAATTGTGTAAATTCTTGCATACATATATTTTAGAGTTAATTACATAGTTAGTCCCTATGGTTTCCATAAAGTAACATACTTAGATACTAATAGTTTAAAATTACATTATAGGGTATTAACTTTTCATTTTGTAACGTTTGGATGTATTAACTTCTAGGGTATTAACATAGTTAATTAGTTAGTACCTAAGTTTGTTATTTTATGCAAACCACAGGGACTAACTTTATTTATTTTTAAGTTCTATAATTGCTATTACTATATAAAACATAATACCAAAAAAATATAAAAAATAAATAAAGTTCTCACGAGTTTTCTCAACTCAAGTTGGTTCTCAAAATTCTTATAGAAATATATACAAATATATAATGTGTTTTATGTTCATTTTATGCCAAAATTTTAAGCATTATAGAAGAAATTCGCCTAGTGTTCCATAACAAAAATGCTATTTTTATATATATTTCTAAATTTTTAATTAAATTGGTAATTTTATACAATTAAAATACAAAATTAGAAAAAGATCAAGCTAAATTGATCTTGTTCGTTTTAGCCTGTAAATTTTTATATCATTTAGTGTACAGGTTTGTGTCGGAACCCGTCTACCCACAAGACTTTCCTACTTTGATTAGCACCATATATTATGTATAATGAAACCAAAATAGCCACCCCATACTGTTGGACGGTAAGACCGATGGAATTATGGGTCCATGTGAATTGAACCACCGGTTTTGTTTCCAATCCCAGCCGCTGTTTTGTAATTCATCCCTTGTTTGACAGGTCACTCGTCCTTTTCCATAGTTACACCGGTTCATGATACATCCTCCCTTTGTTATAAAACCAAAGCTTTCCTATTTTAATAATATACACTAGTAGTTTTAATTTATACACTAGTTGTAATATGGTGTTATGGTTGCTTTTAATTTATAGTTACTCATCCATCCATACACATATATAATCCAAAGTATAATTTCTTGCTTTTTAATGGGCGTTGGTTCTTTTTTCAAAGAGATTTTTTGTTATTAGTGTAGTGGATACTTATTCTTTGTTAATTGTCTTGTATAATAAGTTTAACTAGATACATAGTCCTTTAAATATATATACATATACATATATTTGTGTGTGTATATATATATAGGGTCAGGATTTAGAGAAAACGGTGGAAAGTGTGAGAACGGTGAGAACGCTTATGAATCGTCCGATCAAAACAATCTATGGACTAGATTGGCGCGGTGGCGTTTTCGTAAATAACATCAATTTTATTACGTGGACGCACTTCATTAAGGGTAAAAAAGTCTTTCGACTTCTCCACACAAAACGCCATCTCATGAAATAAAACGCCATACAAATAGCACACACCATTCTATTCTAAAACGCCATTAGATAATAAACGCCAAACTTAATTATAATAAAATCCCGCAAAAAAAAATCATATATATACAACATCTCAGAACTTCAATTAAAAAAATACACAAAACCCCAAACGCCATATTTAATATATACCATTCATCTAAGAAACGCCGAAAAACCCCAACATCAAATATCCTCTAAACCAAAACGTTTATTTGAAATTCAGTTTGGTTGTCTGTAAGGTTTCACTCACTGTAATGGACAAAAATCCTTAAAGTGAGGATATTGTCCATTTTATTGTGTAAAATCTTATTGACTTTATCCTCAACTTCCATTCAATTTATAAACCTAAAACATACAAAAACATTATTGAGGTTTGTTGTCAATAAAGTTTAGCTGTATGGGGTGGACAACATTGTCAGACATCTTTCTTAACTGAGGATTAACAATGTTGTCCATCTCATACAGCAAAACATTATTGATTTTAGCATTATCAAATTTTGAGGTTTAAGGTGCTTTTATTTAGTGGCGTTATTTTTATCGGTAAAACGCCAAAAGTTAAAAAATCAAACATCGTTCATTGAAAATTCAAGATTGTTGGCTGAAGGGTGTAAACTCAATAACATTTTTGTAACACCCCGAAAACGGGTTTGGTAATCAAACCACATTAATACTAAAGGACGGGTAAAATACAGTTAGTGGTAAAACTTACCCGGTAAATTTTAGGATTTTAAATAAATAAATCTAATATTTATTAAAAGGATGGGAAATACTTTGAGAAAACAAAGTATATAAAAGGCCCGAGATTTAACGGGACTTAAAATAAAACGGGTTTTTGAACAAGATAAATAACTAGGAGATAAATAACCTAGTACAAGTCTTGTAATTAAGTGAAAGAACAAAATTATTCAAGTTATAAACACTAGTACAAATTATGATTTTTCTGAGCTCACAAAGTATTAATTTAGGCGGTTAGAGAGATAACCCGCCCAAAAATCATCTGAATAAACTTAGACGCACGTTTTTTGAGCTATATAGCTCAAAAAAATGATTTT